>JARQTH010000591.1:1233696-1440846 GCA_030142595.1 Trachelus iudaicus
GTTTTCTTTTTTTTTTAGATACACGATGGAATCAGATCTGCAGCCCTTTTGAATTTGAAATGATTCCGTGAATACTTCTGCAGAGATTGAGATTTTTGAAGAAAAACAATTAAAAGGCGGAGTTTTAGTTTTCTTTTTTTTTTAGATACACGATGGAATCAGATCTGCAGCCCTTTTGAATTTGAAATGATTCCGTGAATACTTTTGCAGAGATTGAGATTTTTGAAGAAAAACAATTAAAAGGCAGAGTTTTAGTTTTCTTTTTTTTAGATACACGATGAAATCATATATTATTTTACGGATACGTATAGTTTAAAGGGTCGCGCTTTTACTTCTGGAACGATCTGTAGACCTATTCTTAGGTAGGAACGAAAGCGCGTGTATTCCGTACGTGGGTAGAGCTTCAAGGTAGGTACGATGAAGGGTCAGGAGTCAGGGAAATGCTATGCTGTATAGGTCATAGGGCTATACACTCTACCAGAGTGGTTGTCGAGTGACATTTGTGTGAGCGTTATGGGCCGTTTCGAAGTTCATAAAATGCGTAATTTGCCCGCACCCGGTTCCGCCGCTGACGCTAAAAGGAGGCAAATGTTAATAAGCCACCCAAATCTCAGTCTACATAAGCTACTGTAAACCCGTTATACATTAAGCGTTAAGTTTGCTACTAAAGCGCTACAGCACGGCCTCACAAGTGTGGGTAAGAATATATTTCAGATAATTATATTAAAAACATACAGAATCTTATTACAAAATAGCAAGTCATGTCAAAAATATGTTTTTTTTTAATCTACTAAACTTTCTACCTTGTTAATGAAATTGATTTTTTCTTCCAATAATTTATTGTCGAAATCCAAAAAACTGATTTATAGAACAAATAATCCTCTAAAAGGATCATTAACATTTGTGCCTCATCCCATATATAAGTCGCAAGTATCTATATCAAATATCAGATAACAACCCTAGCATAGGCAAGAGTACCTAGTTTCTGACCCCATAACGTCGCTGCGAGTTCAACTTATTGTCACTATCGCGTCTCATTTACCTAGTTAAATTTTCAAAAACTTTTAATATTTTTGATATATCAATGTTTTGTTCTCAGCTTTTGTAGTTTTTGTTTCACAAACGAAACATGAACCTCAAGAGGCATTCTCATTGAAGTCACGCGCACAACCCTGATCTCCCCAAAGTAGAGCATACAGAGAACGTCCAATGTCTCGTCTGCCGGGAACGTCGTAATGGCGATAATTGAAGCAGCAAGTATGTTAATTGAAAAGGAACAAGGTCCATTGACGTTACGATACGTTATAACGGGATCTCTGGTACTGAAAAACAGGAATGACGATACGCGACCGGGAATTTCGATTTTACGGTAGAAAAATTTATATAGCCACTTCATAAAGGTAGTATGCAATACGCGACGTGGGCAGTTAACAAGTTACGTGCGTTTACGTTCGCAGAGGGATTCGTTGGTCGGTGCCTTGTTATTAGTGTTTTAATTGAGTTCGGTCTCTTATCCGACTATATTTCGCTTTAGGGGTGCACTTCCCCCTAGAGAACCAAGCTTCTAATCTGCAGCCGGCGGCAATACCAAAATTGCTGGTTACGAGACAAGGGTGGTCGATTTAATGATTTTTGTGGATCCGCCAAAGTGTCTTTAAAAGGTAATTCCGTTATGTCGTTCTGTTTTTTAATCTACTCAAAAATTTTTATCAAATTTCTAAATAGTATACTGATACACAATAATTGCCAAATGATTATCCAATCAGATGTGATAATATTTATTCATGCATCGTAACGTGCATGGTATACGGACTGGCGATGAAATTGTCTGACAGTCTGATATTCAATAAAAATACATGTTCAAGCCTAAGTTAAATATTGCTCATAGCATTTGTTTAAGACGTCGCGTAAACGATTGTAAAATACGACTGGAGACTTAGAAAAAATAAACAAGCAATTTCTCAAAGTATAATTTTTTAATAATAGAACGTTCACCTGCTGTGATTATTATTACGGCTGTTATATAATTCACAGCACAAGGGTGCATAAATAAATTATTACCTAATATCCAATAATCGAATGAGATTTAGGACTCCGTAGAATTATCTATGCCGCGAGAGATAAGGTATTAATGGACACCTGTAGCATCGTAGTGTATCAAAATATTAGTGTAACAGTGAGCAAAGTAAAAATTTAAAGTTGCATAATATCGTTATAAAAATTAAGAAACTGCATTCAAGTTTAACGCGAAGGCAAACCCAACTCTTAGTTCGGCGCATGCCGGCGGGATCTTCGTGATATCAAGATGGCGGACTGGTCCGGCGAGTCTTTACTTTCCTTTATTTTTTACTCTAACTCAACTCGCCTCCCTACTCGTTAAATAAAAGTTCCTTGCACCGGCCGCATTTTTTCTCATTTATTACAATGCTGCACCACCGTCGCATTACTTCGCAGGTCAAATTCAGTCGATGGTTTTACAGTGCCAAGGAAAGCAGAGAGAGAAAAAAAAAGGAAGAGAAACTTGGAAGTAAACTAAGCTATAAAATTTCGTGTCTTACACTTTACGTGAAAAGCAATAATTTCTAACGGCATTCGCCCTCCTGAGAAATTGTACTTTTTACATTCAGGCTTCAATGCAATATTTGAATTTCCACCTATTACGTATACGAGTATTAATATTTATGTGAAATTTCCAGCGAATCCAACATTCTTTCGGCGCGCTAGATTCGCGTGTACTCAGCCATTGCGGTGATAGTTATGCCGTAGCAGAAACAACTAAATTCATGCACGCCCTTCGCGAATACTTCGCGCCGTGCATTTTCCAGAACTCCAACAAAGAGCAGGTCCGTTTACACAAGGGTGATCATGAACCAGCTAAAGCGTGCGTGATAAGTGTATATCTATAAATAAGCGACAAAATTGCAGTTAAACGTGCAGCTTTAATTGGAAGGCTCCTACACACGCAATGTTTGTTACGACACAGCTCGTCCAGGAATTCACTTAGAATGATGACCTCATCGTTTAGAGAAGAATAATCCTCATTGCCAATAAATTGACAGTACCGTGCACTAGGGATAAGTACACTGACGATTGTATATCGACCATCTGTATACCAGAGGAGAGAACGCAGCATAATATTCCTGCACTAAAAATGATGATTACAAATTTTTAATAATGACACCATGACGTCATATTCCATAATAAAGAAAACCTGTAGGAAGTTACGATCAAATTGGCAATATGGCCGCTGAGAAATTCTTTCAAGAAATCTCCATGTTGTGAGGCAGGTATAGATCCTATAGGACGGCAGAGGGTTGACGTGGTCCAAAAAACGATGAAGCATGGGGGTTGATGGAGGGTTCTAGGGTGCCGAGCAAGGGATTCGGGATTGTGTATATCATCCGGGGGAAGGGTACGAGAAAGATGGAACAGATCGAGGGTGGCCAGCATTCGGGTCGGCTCCGACTAGTCCGATCGTCACCCCATTACACGAGCTACGTCATGACACGGGTCGGGGGGGAGTTTGGGACGCTGAGCGCAGAGGCTTTTGTGCGGGGGTGGTATTTGAGCTTGCGTTCGGGATTCGCAGCTCGGCTGAGCTTGGACCCGCATCCGCACCCTGTGTGGCACCGTGGCCCTCGTCAATCAGAATTCCGCGAATTAGCGTTAACGGGCCGTTATTGCCGCGTCCATTTGGCTAGTGTACAGTTTGCTAGTGGATATGAGCCCATAGATTTCCCATATTCTACGCTGTATGGACCATGGTGAGCACATAGCCCAACGCAATCCGGTTAGTTACTGCCGCGTGTTATGGACCGCGCGCAGAAAGCTCCACCCTGGAATTGCGAACGGCCATGCAAAGCATACTGAGCTCTACCTATCTGTATCGTTATCTATTTAACTATCATTTCTAGCTGGGTGCAACACTACATTGTGAGAAATAAAATTGCTGTGGAAAAAAATAAAGAAATACTTGTAAAAGTTTGAAGCTTTTATTAGCACTTGAGTTACTTTTTATTTTTAAATACGAAAATTAATTTTTATCATATCAGGAGCTGAGTACAGAATAAAACGAAATTTTTATCGTGATAAAATATCTTTATGTAGCTTTTAACGTGATGGAGTATTTTTAACGTATATTCTATTGAAAATCTTGGACATCGAGGGAAACGTTAAAATCGACGAGGGGAAGTACTCTCGTGCCTGAGCAAATCACTGAGGATCGTTTGCTATATTCAAAGTTGACGTAACAATTTATTCTAATCGTTTGTCATTCTCGTCACGCACGTGCAGTTATATGATCTGTCTCGTTTGTCTGTCAAGCGCGGATGGATATCTCAATCCGTGCACGGAACTGCATAAAGATTTGCTTCGATTCGCGTATAAATAACGGGCAATGATTACCTCGTTTTCTCGGCCAATTATACGTCAATAATTCGCCATAACGTACTGTGTCCGTGAACGACGATTATTTATCGTCTGAATGCGATGCAATGCGTTTTCTATAACTGAAAGTTTCTTTGCCGATAATGAAGCGGATACATTGAAGTGGATGAATTACGGGTATAAATTTTTGAGATAACGTGTGTCATGACATCGCAACAGCGCCATCATTTTTACGTGACAAGGCACTTGGTGATCTTTGGGTGTTTAAGGAAGCGAAAATACTTTTTTGAAGTCACGCTTCAGGTTTACCTGTTTTGCGAATTTATCTGTTACGGTGCGACAGTCACGGTCGCGGTGATTTCCGTAAGAAAAGACGAAAGCGAGCCACGGATGGTTTCCAAGGTTTCGCAAAGGACTCAACCCGAAGAAGGACGTACCCTTCCGTCTCTCATATTCTCCTCCACGCAGAGAGGCCACAAAAAGACTTTTAAAAAAAGGAGAGAAAAAAACAAAATTGCGAAGAATTTCAAGGCTGGCCGTAAAAACCGTGAAAAGAATGCCCGCGCCTCGGCATTTCCTGCAATAGTGTGGCTTCTTTTTTTTCTTTTTTTCCTCTTTCTCGTCAGCAGCGGATACGGTCGAGGTCTCAAGGGTTGTTAAAAACGAGCGTTTTAGCCTTAAAAAAAAACCATTTAACGGGGTGACTACGGGGGTGTTTATGGCACGAATACCTATCCGTAAAGGGTCATATAACGAGGGTAAAAGGCAAACTGGCCTGTGTTACACAGCCACGAGGATCCTCGGCAGGTCTCGTAGTGCCGTCGGGAAGCGTCGGGACGCCGGCGACTTCGCGACGACCGTGTCTTCTTCATTCCATTTGTTCGCACTGCGTGACCTCGTGGACACCACAAATACCTAGTTTAGGGCCTCTATTTTTTTCTGTTCGATGTAACGCACTTTTTTCCTTCTTCTTCCTCTTTTACCCCTGAAGGACGATGCTCGGGTTGAAGGGAGCCAAACTAGTGGGGTTAACTCTGACTGTTAGTTTGCTCCTGACCGCTCCGCAAACATCACCGTCTTCACTACCACGGAAAACTACTTTCTGCCGAGGTGAGATTGACCAAACTTTTCTCTGTTAGACATCGCGGTCTCCTCATTGTACCGCACGAGTGTTTCATATGGGACATTTTAGAAGTCGAGATGCTTTTACTGCACGAGGTGTCTGGAACAAGTTATCAAAAAACCCAAGTATCATAGGTTGACGTAATGAATTTATCAAGGTCTTGGATATTTTAAAACCGTAAATAATTTTTATAATTATTTTTAAATTTCATTACTACTTACATTGCATATTCGAAATCAGAAGCGACTGAAATCTGTGTAAACGATACTTCCGTCGCTAGTGTATGCTACAGGCTTTTACTGTTATTTGGTAATTTTACTTTAATTTATCTATAGTTCAGGTTCTAGTAGGTGTTAATGATCTTCGCACCATATACAAAGCAGGGAATCCAAGGTCCTTTAGATTTATTGACCAGAGATCAAATTACTTTCGGTACCTTTAAAGTCTGTCTATTAAGTGGTACTGAAAAACAATAAAAATATATTTACTATGTTAGAGCTCACGTTGGACCTTCTTCTATCGTAAATCATATGAAACACTCTATTAACAAGTAGTCTCTAACGTTAACGATGCTATTTTATAAATTCAGTATCTCTCGAATATTCAGATTATCCACTCTAATAAAAATTAAATTGTACTCAACTGTCAACTCTAAAATACAAAATCACAAAACACTAAACAAATGGTAGCTACGCGTCGTCAAAATAAATTCGCAAACAATGTTGAGCGCGTGTCGCCTAACTTATGTACTCTCAGCGCGTTCGTTAATTCCGACTTTTGTCGTGTCTACAGCCACCGAATAAATAACACGGGTAGAGACAATGAAGTTCGCACAGCTGCACAAAGACAGGATAAAACTATCCTACTTACGTATTACCATTTACACATAGACCCAAAAAAATTTGATTCCAGCTCGCGAGAAACCTTGTAAAAAAGTACTTGAAACCCACCCCATAACAAGTCCCGTAACAATCCTCGAGATTTTCCCATAAATATCGAGTCACCCCTTTGACAAGAAAATTTATAATGATCCCCGTAAAAGCCTGTTAATTCCAAAAAATCCCAGTTGCCTAAAGTTACGCTCAAAGTCATTCGTCTTAACGCCTTTTCCATGCCCGTCGGCAAATATAAAAAAATCATTTCTCACTACAAAGTAAAGGCATACAGCCCGCTGTCTTTAATATAGGTGTAAACACGAATACCTCAAGCATTTAAAGGAAGCATGTCGTTTGCGTTGGACGAGGTCGGGAACTCGTTGCCATATCAATATACCTAAGTGAAATGATACGAGCCAACCGTAAAGCCAGACAGTAATGACGCATTAGGGGGTTGGCAGGACGATTTAGTCGGCTATCAGGCAAAGACAACTTTTATTGGGCGGTCGAGAGGCCCCCGTAGGAGGTTCAGGCGTGCCGTGTGAAGTCCCGAAGTGGATACTTACCTGGCACTTTATGCGTTTTATGAGTTTTACGCGTATATTCCGAACTCGCGGCGTGCTTTTGCACGACGTAGATTGAGGTATACCTATATATGCTCTAACGATATCTACTTACGTATATACACGTACGTACATAAATCTATATCGGTACACTTTACTAAAGGGGAAGGTAAAGGAAAGAGGGTGCGAATATAGTCCGCGGTACACGGGCGGAGGGTATAGAACGATGTGAAAGAGAGGAAGTTTCACCCCGTCAGGTGATACCTCGGTTTGCCTCAGGAGCGAAGACTCGTGAGCGGCGCCAAGGAGGATCGTGGGGGAATCAGATTGATGGGATCAATATGCAGTAAGTCTGAGAGCGGTAACGCTGTCTTGGGTTAATGGAGAGACGGTCATGATCAACGAAAGCGTCTAGTTGCACGCAAGATTCATACCAGACGAAGCACTTAGCAACACTGTTGCTTACGATTAGAAATACCCTGCTGACTCTTGCCGATGTTTTGTTCTTCGTGGTTTTGTCATCATAGTCTCTCGGTTTGGATAATCGCTGATTTGCGTGTCAGATTGATGCCGGGACCGGTTTTGTTTATTGCATACTCTTTGGATGGAATCAGTTCATTTGAATATTGCTTCGGATATAAACGTTCGTATTTACACACAGTATTTATCAATTTGCTCATAGGTTGATATAAAATTATTGATCGAGCTTGAGGGAAAAGTGAAAATAATTTTTTTATGGAGGACTTGATTTTTCTATGAATGATCAATGGTCTGGTATGCGATTTAGGGATTGTGGGTCTCCAGAAACTGTTTGATAATATTGTTTATTAATTGTTTGAAATTCATATCGAATTGCCTGTAACCGATACGTCACGAACCCAATTTACAGTAGCGAGCTTCCGCGATGGAATAAATTAATACTGACGCGATATACCATTATTCTATCTAGCGCATAATAAATGTTGCGTTATCGTTTGAACGCACTCGTAGCTTTGATTGCGTTATGTTGTAATCGATATACTGTACGTTCAATCGGTTCGCTTTCGTTACCGTCATTATTTTGAAATTTAATAGAAATTTGGATAACGAATTGTAATGTATCTTTTCGATATGGAGCAAATAATATTTATATACATATATGTATGTATATATAATATACATAAAAACGAAGCCAAATTATAAAATGACCGCAAACTATATCCTATGGACCGATAGCGCTTAAGCTATAGAGTCCATTGAAAACGTGCCCTATCGTATTCAGTTATTTGGCTTTTGTAATTTATTACGTCTTAACGGGAGGTACGATCATGAAGTTTTGAATTTTTTTTTAACAACTTCAGAGATAAAATGCGTCGCCCAATGACATACCAAAACACGGGATCTCTTTCCTATAAAATTATGTAAAATAGACTGGAAACAGCCCAGGGAGTAGATAGCTCACATAGACCATCCTGGTACCATGTGTTATTTAAGTATCGATACTAATGGAGTGAATGATACTGAATTAATTAGAAATTAGTTCTAGAGGAAATACTTTTTCCTTTGACCTAATCAGTATTTGGGAATGCTTTGAAAGTATGGAATACATGTAACTTAAATTTATTGGAACTTCACGAAGTATACATTGTACATAGACCTTGTGTTTCTAGAAATGTTGCGTGTCCATACAAATTCAGTCCTTACAAGCCCTTTGGCTGCGCCATTGCACCCCATGATAATTTAACTAGCGTATCTCATACATGATCGTAAATGGTTATATAATAACGTATGCGAGTGCTTGATGCTATCTAAATGTGTGGACTATGAATACGTGATTTTAAAAAAGTCAACATGACTGACTATTCATTTTTCACGAGATCTGTATTTGTTTTTGCAGTTAGTATCTTATGTAAAACTGTTTAAAAATCAATTTGAAAATTCTAAAAAATTATTAACCCAAGCTCACTACATGTAATCTATCAATCGATGTTTCATGGTATAAAGAGAATTTTTTAATAGCGAGCTTGCATAGAGTTTGAAAAGTTTGGTAGTATTAAAAGTGAAATGAAACATTTTTTTCCCCCATGTACCAAATGCTTTGTTAACCTCTCAGAAGTTTCTATGGGCTTTACTGGCTTTCTGCGCCACCGCCGCAAACCGGTTATACCCAGCCCGTTTCAAGGAACAAAAACATTAAACAGTGCACGGAGAAAAGTTCAAATTCGTGGCATTTCGCTGAGTCGGATCGGAACATCGGCACGTGTCAAGAGAGAAACAAGAAGAAGAGTATAAAAAAGTCACAAGAGAAAGCAGAATATAAGGAGAAGAGATAGAAGCCGAAGAAACAAAAGAGGCCGGTCGCGAGTGCGCAGGCCACGACGAGGCAGAGCGGGATGGAGTAGGAAGGCAAAATGGCCGCCCTCTGTTGCCCCACCACGCAACGTGGCCAGGAGACGCGATAGAAGCTCGTCTCTCGACGTGTCGCGGCCCTCTCTTCTCTAACTCGGCCACTCTCCGGCCCTCCAATCTTGCTCCCTCACTGAATCACACACTCACTGTACAACTACGTTTTCACTTACCGGGATTATTTTTAACCAGGGCCGCGCACGCGACAATCCTCACGAGCTTTTCGGAAAGACGCCGTTCCGCGACCGTGCGTTTGTCAACACTTCGACAAATCTCGCTTTCATGCTGGCGACACGACGCTCCTGAACGGACGTTGGGCCATTGGAGACGCGCACGGCGCCACGCGGACGATGGAGGGGTAGACGTGTAGCTTCGTTGTGTAGTAGGGGATCTCTATAGATATACTCTTTCCTACCATTTCGTTCTCGGTCTAGTAATTTTGTGTTGTCTAGGTCCCCTAGTTGTTTTTTTCTTGTTTTGCTTCGCTTTCGAAATTTCAAGAAAGCGTCGTCAGTCGAGTCCCTCGTATGGCATTTTTCCTGAAAAGGGTACTCTATGGCTATTTTTGGCTGTTGATATTTTCGATAAAGTTTAGAGCAGACTGTACTGTGCTAGTACGTACTACACATGTTCGTAACAGTATACAGGAAGACACGTATATTTTGGGGAATATTCAATGCAGAAAAGAAATTATACTGGCCCGGTATTTGTGTATCTATTGGTATTGCGTATTGTTTCGAAATTTTTAATTTAATAGGAATTATCTGTACACTTTTGATAATTTACATAATGTTTAAGGACTTCATTGATACTCAATCGATTTTTATCACGTGATATGGGAAGCTTCTAGAACAGTCATTGATAATCCGGTACTACGTTCTTCTTCTCAAGTTTCCACGACAGAATATTACGTATTTTGGGATGCTGTTTAAAAGCAGGTCACGAAACTCACGGAATTGATTCGAACTGGGTGGGTAGAATTCGAAATATGATTCTCTTTGGGGGTCGATATTTATTGGGAAGACGTTCCAAGTACAGCGACACAGACGGTTTACTGATAATTTTTGTATTCTTCAAGAAAACTTTAGCGCCAGACCATTGACATGAGACGTTCACATAGAAGTACCATATAGCTTACTAGAAGTCATATACATCACGTATTGCAGTATATCATGCTAATGACCTATACTATATTTCCTTAATATTTTCATTAATTATCCCAAAGTATTTTACTAATAGAAATACAACGAATATACAAATATGCGCGAAAGCCGTATATATAGTCGTTAAGGCAAGAGCACAAAAGTGATGTATTGATTTTTCTTAGTGCCCACCATTAACCCTGTATACTTGTAATCTAGTTAGAAATAGACACATTTTATTCAACCGAAACACTAACCAATAAATATAAATAATTCTACGGAATACAATGTAGTTCATACGGGTCTATACAATTAATATACAATGTACACTGTGTCATACTTTTAGTAAAACTTATCCATAAAAATCTTGAAGTATTCGAATTCCCACGTAGATTTAACAACGTATCGCACAGCAATTGGCACGAAAAAAACTGTTTGAAATTTTCAGAAAGTCGAAAACGCGCCATTCAGAGCGATCAGAGCGAAGGAGAAACAGAAACACTAGACGCTGACAGATGTAGCAGCAGTCAGGCCGGGAGGGGATATCAAGATGGCCGCGAAGCGGCAGCGGCGTCCACGTCGCAACCCTACGCCGTGAGCCTGGTGGCCGATGTGGAAGTTTTAGAAGTAACCTGGTGATCCTTCCCGCGAGTGGGTAGCCTTAAACAATATCAGAAAAAGCGTGAACGTACTGACAAGACGTGAAAATGAAACTTACGTTTCAAGTGTAGCCACGCCCAGGAACGCGGCCATCTTGGCATCCACGATGCACCACGGGAGTCAATCCGGCAACCCTAGCAACCGGCCACGCTTGCCAGCCTACAGACATCCCTGACGTCACCATTCAGGTATTTCTCGTTTGTATTACAAATTACCGTAGCCCTCTTGACACTGCAGGTTTCAATTCCTTTTGTTTTTAAGAATAATCGAGATTAGGACACGTGTCACAGCTAGTCAAAACAACACGCGGTAGACGTATCAGTAGCCAACGTATTCATATACTTGTATGCTAGTCTTGTTTTCATTTGAGTTTCCAGTCGATCTTGACGAGTTAAACCGAATGCATAGGTTTTTCGTCCTACTGTGAACGTTCAGGAGAATAGATGATACTGGGATAACGTTTATTTTGGCACAGTGCCAATTTAAATTATTCGAATCTAGTCGGGGCTGTTCTTATTCTGTCTGTTGGCAAATCTCACGACAGGGATATTTTTTATTTGGCGTAATTTTTCTTTGAGAAATAAATCAGAAGTCTTTATTCTCTTGTAACGATAATGCGAGATTTTAACGTTAAACTTCTTCCACATTTGCTCTTTAAACCCTCCGTCAAGCGTTGATAACGAAGTTTACCAACAGCGGTAACCTTAAACGCCGTTTGCTCACTTAATCCGTGCGGAAGAGAGTAACGAGAACTATGACCATAACGATATCCGAAGCACGTGATTTATTCACGAAAGGTCATTATTTTTAAAATCTCGTAAGTGGCGGATGTCACTGTAATATTTAAATTGCGTGACATCTTGCATTTTTATACCTTTTGCTTGACGATCTTTTAATCACATTTTTATAGCTTTCGCGACGTTTTATGAACTCTGCGAGTTGTATATTATCATACAGTCGTAATTTCACGATTTTTAAAGATCTAAGAATTACAAGGAAATATGTTCAAAATTCGAAAATTTTATTCGAAATGCTAGGATCTATACGCGTAACGCTACTTTATCCAATCAAATTTTGTAAACATTACCTACATTCACGAAAGTTCACAATTCATATTATGAACCCGTATGCACATAAATCGTACATAATTTGAAACAATCTATAACACGTATTGCACGATTCTACTATCAACAAATAA
The DNA here is from genome assembly GCA_030142595.1 of Trachelus iudaicus. NCBI lineage: Eukaryota > Metazoa > Arthropoda > Insecta > Hymenoptera > Cephidae > Trachelus > Trachelus iudaicus. The sequence continues at coordinate 1,246,029 of JARQTH010000591.1, forward strand.
AATTTCCACAATCATAGTATCTAATAAAATCTGAACACTCTAAGAATAGCATCATAGAACCAACAACAGTGCACATCTAGGAACACTGTATCAAAAGCGCAGTATGAAAATTTATAAAACAACTATCACTCAATGACAATAAGCAAAATATGCAATAAAACCAATGTTAAGATTCTAATCGCAGTCCCGACCTTTCCCCGTAGGAGCTACCATATTATACCCATATAACCAAGAACCCAAGCATATCCCCCCAAGCCAACTTAGCACGACTATAGCATAGCAGTAAGAGAGGTCACCCGGGTGAATAAAAATGGCCGACTCAACGTCGCTACATTGACTACACGTAGCCAGATAGCTAAGCAGCTAAAGGTAGCCAGATAAATACTTAGGTAGGTAAGTCGGTAGGTAGTTGTAAGGTAAGCAGGCATGAGATCGCATAGTGGCGCGAGATATCGTCAGAAAAACCGGCTGGAATTGCTTCATCCAAACAAGAACTATCTCTTGGAGTGGATCTGGATATTAATCAGTGAGAGAGCGGTGGGCTTGCCCTAAGAGCTTAACTTCGAGTCCCTGGTGTAGTCCTTGTATTTGAGTAGCGATATGCATATAAGTAGCATATATGTGTATAACTATATATATACATACATACGTAAAAGGGGATGTGACGAGAAGACGGGACCAAAAGAATATAAGAAACTCATGGAAAGGGTGGAGAATGGAGAGAATGGACTGTGGTGAGAGGATGAGTTGGTGAGGCTTACTCACTCAAGCTCAAGCGTTCTGGAATAAGGTACGCGGAGTTTGGGAAGGAGAAACTGAACGTGTTTTTGCCGTCTCGCTGCGGCGTCTTGGCTGGGTTCTGCTGAGACTCGGCATTTCTTTAGATCGAGCGCATTCTACGAGTCTTCTTCTTGGCCCCCCGATGAACTCACTTGATGAAATGCTTACCAACCTACGTAGTATATACTCTCTGTGCATTACCTCTTTCACCTTTATACACACACGGAGTATAACTTTGCATAAAATGTATGCAACCATTTATTTCTATATTAATATTTCCGATGGGTCTTATGAACTCTTGAAATTTCTTTACCTTCGTTATTCGAAACAAGAGTGAATTCGCTGTTTAATTTTCCTTCTGTTCTATTGTTGAGTTAGTACAACGGTTGGCTGATGGTTGGGTTTAAACGGTATCAGATGGATGAGTCTTAAGAGATGCTTTGGAAATTTGTAATTTTGAACCAGATTTTTTTGGAGAAATTTTGCAGGTGATGCTGTATTGAAATACTTTTTGTGACTGATTATAGTTTTGATATAGATCAGAGCATTGATAGGGGTAGTTGGAATTATTACAGAGAATTATTACATTTTGTAGCACTGGGGCGCTATGTTGTTGATAGGATTAGTATAACTTTGTATTATTTATATATTAGGTTTTTCATTGTTTCGATCACACGTTAAACTCCGTTACGTCGTGTTACTTTTGGTGCTATCGGTTTGCGTGGATCGCTGGGAAACGTCCAAGGAACGAATTACGATAGTTGATTCTATATTCCTATCGCGCAGACTTATTTGCATCTCAAGAGAAACGTAGTAGTGCTACTAGGTAACTATCGGTTACGTCACTATATCTAAACGTGGTACCAAAGCAATGTCAGGTACCATTAGCATTGCTATACGAGAAGTACCTGAGGTGTATACGATCGATACATACCACGTATATTTTTTTTTTGTCAATGACCACCCAGGTTTACAACCTTTGTACAGAACCACTCGAAAGTTCTATATACCTAAACCAAAATCATTAACTAATGTTAGTCCTCGGCGTAGAGAATTCTGTTTCTATGAATACAAGTATCATCCATGCTGCTTAACCGATACACAGTATTCGTTGTACGGCACACCTGTATAAATTTACGAATCAATGGCAAGCCATATACAGTCTTGCAAACTTGCTCTTTCCTATTCCCAAGCACGAATCCACGTGCAGTGTGTTATGTTTGCATATCTCGTGGATCAAAAAAAAATTCGAAGCATCGTCTCGTACCCGGATATACCTACTTAGGTACAGGTATGGGTACGCTGTAGAACGTGCATATATATAGGAGTATGCAGCTTGGTGAAAAAAGTGTTTCCTACATATTTTTCATTCAGGGCACAGAAAGGTCCTACAATACGTGTAGATCACTAATGGCAGGGACTGTAAGCTACGTAATCACGTGCGTGGGCTCGTCCCTAATCTGAAGCATTATTCATTGGCTTGTACTCGATAATATAAAGGGGTTATTCGTACAGGGAGAACCGTGAATTCTCCACACCTCGAGTCGCGTTAAATGCGCCATTAATGGGAGCAAAGTAATTATTACGTTGATATAGTATGTGTATACTTTAGTATGCAATAGGTTTTTTTTTCTATAGTCCATGATAGGTAACTTCAGTATGGCTTGTGGCAATCAGTTATTGAATTTTTATTTTGTCGTTCGGTGTTCGCGGCGAGGTCGTTGTAATATGCAAATTTCTATAGCAGTTTCAGATAAGGTCGGATACGTATGTACATCGAGTTGGACTTTAATAGTGGATTAGTTGCCGCGATGTTAGATCGACTAATGACTGGAAATTTACAAGTTGAATTTCGGCGGGAGATGCGCACACTATTTTGCATACTACATTGGCTTCAGTTACAAACGCGTGGATTATCGAATGGATTGTCAACGGGAATCGATAATACACGTAGTAGGGGAACGTATTAAAATTTGAAATTGAGATTTCTTTGGTGTCTTTATTCTTTGGTTCCTTTCTTCGAACGCAATTGTACCGTGTCGTTACACTTGGTGAAGTTTACGGAAATTGCAATGCGTACTTCAATGGACTCCTGCTGAGAATTCCTATCTATTTACTTAACCGTTGTTATGGCGGGTTAGGTTACCGCAAAAAGAGAAGCGATAATGATACCCGATTTGCATAGAGGATTAGGGAATTGGGTAGGCGTACCACCTGCAGCGGCCTTTTTCCAAACATTATGGCACGTCCGTTGCCTGTAATTGGCATACCTGCCACCGATTGACTTTCGAACGTCGCCCGAAGACCTCGTCACATTTCAGGCTCATGAAAACTAATGGAAACGGACACTTTGTGCCGATGCAACTGACTTTATTATCATTAACATTCAACCTTCGCACGTGTTATCAATTTTTCACGATGCAGATTTATGAAATTATCACGGAGCTTTACGACTTCTGATAATGACGGACCGTAAGACGTGCAATCGATCAATAGTACTCATTAAAACTCTGTACGTCCAATTAGTTGACTCGAGCATATAAAAGAGCTTTATTTGAAAATTATTTAAAAAATTTTTTTTCATTTATCAAAGATAATGTACAGACATCCCCAAAAGTTCTCGAGTACCAATTGGTCAAGGCGGCTCAATGAAAATTCAATCCTGAGCCAACAATTCAAAATGGCCGCTTCGAAAGCTCCAGCGTGCGGTTAGTGACCCGTGATAGGAGACACCAAGATATTTCATGGTCACCCGCATAAATCTAAGCGCTAAGTATAACCGAAGATAAGATAGTCACAATTTAAGGAGTCATTACTTATGGCTCGTAGCAGCGAGCTATGGTGGCGTGTTCGTCTGAGCAGCCGAGCACCTCGGAGAAATATAATACAAAACATATAACGCCGATACTATCTTCATGCCGAGAGGTAAAGAGCGAGAGAGGAAGAGAGAGAGAAAGAATGCTGGCTCCGATACGAGACAAAGAAGGCAGACCATTCACTTCCGGCGATAATCGGGTTCCTCGAGCTCGTACGAGATTTGCGACGCACTTTTTCATCCCTTGAGTTTCGTTTAACACATAACACTAATGCCCTTATAACCCAGCTGTGTACCACCCTATGTACTGCACATATTATTTATTAAAAAATGCTTGTACGTTATTCTTCAATGATTTTCGATCCAGATCGACAATGATTGTTTTTCTAATCTCGTTGTCTGATCTGTCATTATTTACGGGTTAGGTTAGGTCATGTATCTTATTGCTTTAATTTTGCATACCTCTGTCCTTCTCTCTCTCAGTCCATAATAGGTACTGTAGACAATACCAAAACGTTCCGTGACAGAGAGACACTACTCTTTGTTGGAATGCCATTTAGATAGGATCCTCTAGTAAGCAATGCGTGTACGTTGCTAGTTATATGGGCATGAACTATGAATGCGAAAGAACTGCTATCTAGTGCAGTGCCGAGCATGAAATGAATGTAGATACAGATATACTGGCTATAACAAACGAAACTTCCTCCATTCAGGTATATTACAGATACAAGTATCCCACGGTTCCTGGTATTCAATTGTAAATGCCAAAATACGAATTTCATGTAGAAATTTTAAAAAAATTAGTTTAGTTCAATTACGTAATAAAAAAAGGTGCTTCTCGTTGACAGTACGTATAGGAAATATTATCGAGTCTAACCTCGACAGGATTCTACTGCAAGTCGCGACGCTGTAAACGGGACGGATATTGCGCTAGCAGTGCTTATTGCTTAAAAATAAATACGTAAGGCCTTAGGGTATGTATTTTGGCGTGGAGCTGGTGTGATATGGTTCTTGCTTAACTCTTTGCTAGCTAAACATAAGATGCCTAGAGGGTTTCCTTCGAGCGACAGAGGAAAGAATTACGAGCTCGCAAAGGAACATCTAATAAAAGCTATGTACACAAATAAAAAGAATAACAAACCGCGTACAGAATTACATGATGAAGTATGACCGTGAGACCATTAAAACGTATAACGGGGACGAGACGAGTGAAAGGCAGCTTTTTAAAAATTAATCGTGTCTCGCATGCAATTTTATCTCGTTTTCTCGTTTTTCTTTATTTTTTTTTTTTTTTTCATTGGCCAATTGCAACTTTGCACGTAGTCGGAATTTTTCTCTTGTAAAGTAATAAACGTATGCTTGACCGTGCGCTGGTGGAATGAAATGCTTGCCGTATAAATCAAATTGTAACGATGCTATGGATTGCATGGGTGGTGGTATATCGTAAGTACTTGTCAGATTGCGTAACTTAGTATATTGACCTTATTTTCAAGGCTCGTAAAATTTTTCGTTAATTAGTTCAAGTGCGATTTTTTTTTATGTGTCTGACACTTTTCGTGATTGCATATTGTATATTCTGATAATCTTTTGTTACGCGACGATGCTTGAAGCGAAGTGTATTTAGAGCGTGACAATGATGCTGGCCTTAATTGAGAGTTATAGAATTACGAAGAGATCATACGTGAAAGAGTGTTATGCACCGCCATTTCGTCCGACGGCTTCTGGTGACTTCTTGTGCGCTATGGTAGGGCCAATGTTTTTGGAGTGGACTACACGGTACCACAGATCATGTAGATTTAAAGTTTTCTTAGAAATTTTGGAAATTTTCGTTTATCATGGATTTGAATAGATTTCGTAATAAGAGTAATTTTAAAGGCATTATTTATAAATATCAGTATGTCGAATACTTTTCTGTGTATCTTACCGTATCGTCTGAGGTATCATCGTGTCAGTAGCATGACAGGAATAGCAAAGCTCAAAGCTTGCGCCTCCGTTTATTTCGAGTGGCAGTACTTGGGGATTGCCCGTGCTGGATATATTTGAACGGAATGAAAATTTCAGCTACGAGTCGGGGAAATGACTCTCAAGTTTCGTGAACGACCATTTCCGTATTCCTTTGGAAAGTCTATTGCTTGGGTACGGTTATAATAAGTGCTAGCTTAACTTATGTCTTTCCCATAGGTATACTTATCGGCAGTACCCGCTTGTTTACTGATAACCGAAATATGATCGGAATTGATAGATTCTGCAGTACGATCATTACTATTACACGAAGAGACGTAACAATGGCTCATTCGGATAACCGGATAGTAATCTTGTTATTATCGCAATGTAATAAATGAGTATTTCCGGAAAATCTTTATTATATGATATAGCAATAGAACTTCTAGTTTTAGGGGCACACGTTTAAAATTTTAATGCCATATGTTTATAAATAGAAAAATTCGACATAAAAACGTAAATGATCCAGTAAATCTTTCCCGGGATATATTTTTGTTGTTGTCTCTCCAACCTTGACCTTACAGCATCCGTAAAAGGAATTTCGAGTAAGATGGCCCATAACCATTTCGGTGAGAAAAGATGAAGGGTCCACAGGCGGGCGGAGTTCCTATGGGGTCCTATGAGGTCCCATGGTACGGAACCCAGCTAGTCCGTAGTCACTCCCCTTTCCTTAGGTACCGGCCCCCTCTTCCCGACCCTCCAGACCCACCATCAAGATCATCATGGTGGTTGCATCGCATGAGAAGAAGCATCATGGGAAGCGAACCGAATTCGATTCAGCCTGCTGTCTAATAAAGACATTCTTCATTCCTTTTGTATTAAGGGAGCCGCCAGCCACGATTGTTACTCCCTTTACGTCTAGAATCAACCCTCTTCGACTCCTTAGGGGATCCTCAGGATGTACGCGACTTTGTCCATTTTATCGTTACGCAGCTGCCCTTAAACCCCTTTCTAATAACAAATGATCTAATTACCCTTCCTGTAAAAGGATATGACGTTAATTATTTTTATGAGAGAAGAACAGGCAGAGGGTGGACTTGGTAGAGACCCACTGCCAACATCAAACTGAACTATCTTTTTTTTTCAAAATATCATCCTCCTGTTACCAAAATGGATTTCAAGAATAATCACAATAATAATCATCGTACATTACTATGCATGATGTATACTACAGTCCAAGCGATAACAGCTTCCCAATGTATAGTCATATCCAGTGCCTGACTAGGTGCACAAGTCAAGATCACTGCTGTTACAAATTCCTATAGTTTCCACGACTGATAAAGACGTTTCATATAATTTACCCATAGTAAATGATCAGCTGGATTCTCAGGAACCAGGAAGTACCCTGGTAACGTATATCTAAACTTCTACGGGAGCAAGAGAGTCTCGTACACGCTACTTTATCTATGATGTCGTGCATTCAATTGCAGAGCAGAGAGCAGAGCACACAGTTGGTTATGCCCATCTCGTGAAACAATGATCTCATTATTCTCTCGATCGAGCAAATATTCACGACTTATATCAAAAGCATGTGGACGAACGTGAGGGTGCGAGCGCTTTCGAGCCTTTCTCTTTTATTTTTTTCTCGCGTCTCTCTCGTCTTTGGACTCTCCCAAAGCAGCTCTCTACTCTCGGCTCCCCTACCGATTTATAGCGCATTATACACGCCGGACTTTTGAATTGCAAATTCCACGTCCCGTACTTCACCTACACGCTAGAAGCTGGAGCAAACGGTAGCCTACAGTGCTTCTGTTGTTATTTTTATCGTATATACAGGGACCAATTTCTTACGGGTGCGCGGACTATAGGTATTTAATACACTCGGGTCTGCCTATTGTTGCGTAACACGTTACTCAATACACAAAGATCCTGCACTCGATTTAACAATGGCGTCGACGTGAGGTATCTTGTTCTCTGCTTCTTCGCCGGCCAGTGCTGCCTTGCGAACGGTTTACTGACGTTTCCCAGGGGATGCCGGTGCTTCACGTGTTACCGTGCCGTAAATGTAAAACGTTCTCCTGGGTATATAAAACGTAAAAATCGGCGTCAATTCGCAATTCATGCCTTTTATTCGCCCTTTTGGAATGTCCCCGCGGCACAGGCTGACGCCGTCAATGCACAAAGAGCACCAGTGTCCCGTAAGGACAGCATATCTTTGTTTGGGTATGAATCAATCGTTCACTATTTAATCGTTTTGAAGATCGTTACGCTTCAATGCTTGCATTTACTATTATTTACAATGTCCACTCTTGTGAGTATTTTCATATGGTCTTCTTTCATTATGACGTGGTACCATCGTCAAAGCGAAAACTGAACGTGCTTGTGCTGAAGCTTGTACTATTTTTGTATTTTTTATTTTTGACATTTTTTTTTTATTTTCAGAATAATGGCTGTTTTTCACGAAACGAGCAACACTGTATCAGAAGTTGGTTTTTGGATCTTCAATGGGCGTTCTTACTTCGTCATTGATTCGCAGGAAAAATTTAAAATTCATATCACCCCTGAACTCTCTTGCATCTCGTAGCTGAACTTGGCATAATAAAATTTCCGAAAAGGCAGCAAGGGCCTTCACGGCAGCCAACATAAGTAACGATCGGCAAGCAATAGCTCGTGCGCACCCTACCATTAGCTCCAAAGTATTTACGAGGTCATTCATTTCGCTTTATGTTTCAATTTAGATGCATTGATACTTGTTTGTTTACATGTAGGTAGATATACGCGGTGCCACTCACTCAATCGTTCGGCCGTTCTTCCTAACCACCCGTTATTATCCCCTTTGTCCCCCTCGTATAAGATCGAAGTCATCACGAGTTGGTTCTTACATTGCTTGACTGTCTCCGGCGCATTACACTCGTCATGCGTGGGAATGCACTCGTTAATCACGTGCACCTACTTCGATAACACATCCGCGCCTGTAATAAACCGACTGTTACCAGTAAATTCAATTTTTTGTTAATTTAAAAAAAAAGTGCCAAAAACCATTCCCGCGTCCTCGTCTTTTAATGTTCATCGAATTCGTGCTCATGCATCTTTTATATTTACTCATATTTATGATTTTACTTTGACATATGTCTGACTTTGTTATTCTATCGATGATCCCTATTGTTTGCTCCTTACTTAATATAGAATGACCTTGGTGCCACGCCTTAGTATACGGACCTTCGAATTCCTTTTTCGTAAGACTGTACTAGTCAAGATCGGTAACCTTCGTTCTGTCTGGTTTGGTCAGTTGCAATTAGGCTGGCTATAAGGAGCGTTTTGAGGGAAGTGGCTATATCCGTTTCTATACGTTAGGTATACCTATAAGTAGAAACGATTATCAAAAGTTCTCAGCCGGGTAAAAAGAGACTGGCCAATCGGTTAGGTGAAACGAATTTGACTAGGTACCCAGATATTGGGTACCTATAGGTACGAATCAATATTCTAGAGGTTTACGTAGCCCATCTGCCACGGGTCGTACGTGCGTACGGATAAACGTGATGCAAATTGGATATTCTTGTCGCGCTATGCACTTTACGGAAAAGTGCAGTTGCTGCTTTTATTACTGGGCTTGGGAGTAAATAGCGTAGTGGCTGTACGACTATGACGGTTCTTGTATTAGATCGTAAATTATTTGACTGAGGGAGCTTTGTGGCTCTTTTTCGTTTGTTCTCTCGGGAAGTCAATGATGTTTGCACGCTTCCAGGCAGCAGGTGAGCACGCGTGTCCATCGTTTCACGGGTTTTTTTATCGCTTGGCATGATGCGAGATTACTTTTGCACTTTGCATAAAACCCGAGGCGCGCATTAAAATATGTGGATAATCAGTTACCGTGCAGTTAAGTAAGACCGCCCTGCGGTGGTTCCAAGTAATAAACCTGCCTGCCTCTATGGTATTTTATTTTACAAGCTCCAGTTAAGATTAACGCCTTCCACGTAACGAATGTCCGTACGTCGGTGTTCGGAAATATCCTGCTATTCGCAATTTTCGGGGATACGGACAGTATTTTTAATTGTTGACAGTACCAAGTGCGAAGGCGCGCGTCACTCGAATTGAAGATTTTATATATATCGGATGAAATTTCAAACTAGTATCTCGTATCGTTTGGCCATTATGATACGCAGAGATATGTCGAGTGACAGCGACGAGCTATTTTGAAAAATGTATATATAATTTTGTCTCTCATGGAATTATGAAATTGGCGGTCGGTTGTCGTGTACATTTGATATTATCCATGTAATTTCCATGTTTCGTAAATTGAAATTATGCAAAAAATGTTATTAAATTAACGTTATTATCGTTACACTTATTTTCGCTAATATAATAAAACCGTACCGGCCACATGTTTTCAAGCACGTGTAAATTTCCCAATTCCGCCACAAAATGTTCAGACGCATGTTCTACGCTCGCATAACAGTTTAAAGCGATGTCCTTAAGTGGCGGTAGGATCACTCGTTGAATTTCTGTCGATGATTATCGTCCTGAATATATAGATATGCCGGTACTCCATATGAAAAAGCAACCACGCGAGATCATCGGTCGCGTAAACCCGTTCATAAGACGATGCCACGGTAGCGGCCTGAGTTTTTCCCAGTCGGTAAGGTAGGCAGCTCAGCGCTAACGAGTTTTAAACTCACGTTTAAATAAATTGGCCACCAATTACAGGGACGTACGGGCTGTCCTCGCGAATGCTGCAGTCGGGAAGATCGCTTACACGAGATATCACATCGTGGCGACCCACTATATGCAGATTCGCACTCGTTAATATTAGCCGGGCTCATACGAATACGTACTGAGAGCTGATTTATGTCGGCAGCTGTGCCATGAATTACCCAGCATCGATGGCTGTGCGTAACTTCTCGTTTCCGAAGGAACGATTCGCGACCAATAACCTTACTAGGAATTGCACCGGAGAGGAAAGCAGCTCCTCTTCCGTTGGTCCTGTCATTTATCCTCGTGTGATCCTTCGCGTTGACTATCGACCGCAAAACTGCAGTTCTCTGCAGCGCATTCAGCTGGGCCAGGTAATACGCCAAACTGCCGCCAGATGGCAAGGACATCGACTCTACTGTCCTTGGTTCGAAAATCTGCCGCAGATCCTGACAGCGCTTCGATCAATATTTTTTATATATTTTCTTACGGATTTTCGATTTTTTTAGTACAATGTAAAAACAAGTCGCAATGAATTACTACGAGACGAGAGTATATAGTTGCTTAGGCATTTCTTCGTGAATCCCGCTTAACGAAGTATCTGGTAAAAATAGGCGAATGAGATATGAAATTTTTATCGTATTTTTGGAAGGATAGTAGGTCAGCTGTTTCTTCTGCAAAGTATTATACTTTTGCGATTCTGCTTTTCGTCCACTCGGCTACTTGTAGCGCATACAATACTAGTGTATCGCGACAAAAATATTGAAACTCGTATATCGTAAATGACATTGCTACATACAGACCTTTCAATTTTCATTGGACTGCATTGGCTTTACAATGAACATTTATAACTCGTATATCCGGCATACTCTTGGACCTCACCTTTCCCGAGCCCGTAAGGCGATCAACGTAAGCATTACCTACAAGCATTTCGCCGATTAATCGATAGTGCAAACCGTATAACTAACTACACGCCTTTATGACTAATTACCAAGTAGGCCTTCTCATTTGCAGTTTTCATTCAGCAATCGAGTACATTCGCTCGATCTACATAACGACTTTCATGTAAATCTCACGCTGTTTAAAATCTCACATAAAATTCAATAGCCATAGCAGTGTATCACATGAAAATCAAAAAGTAAACAATACCTGCATATATGAGAAATGTAAAAAAAAATGTCAAAACTGCTATCCCTCAAGCTCTTCATCCTCGGGGCTTATCCAGCCAATCTCTTTAGTTGCTAACTGCAGCATCCATTTACTGTACCGAACAGTGGATACATCCCCAAAATGTATCCCTGCAACAGTACCTTCATCCATATCTCGATGAAAATCCAGCCAGCCACTGCCACTTCATCCCAGATTGATCCCATCAGCTTCCAAACGCAGCGGGTGCCGTTCGTCGTCGTCGACGCGTCTGTTTCGCGACACAGAGACCAGTAAAGGAGGAAGGGGGTTGAGGGGGGACGGGTACAGGGGAAGGAGCAAAAGACGGTAGAGCAAGGGAGGCAGGAACAGCGCGGGGGAAGTCGGTGGAATGAAGCGATGTGCCAAAGAGAGAAAATCGTATGAGAAATTCAGAAGCCCGTTCACGGTCGGGCGATCATCGCCGACCCCCGAGGAGGAAAAATCAACAGCATAAAACTCGGGGCCGCACGTTGAACCGGGCGGACCGGCGGAGCCAAAGCCACCAAGCAATGAAGGATGGATGCTGGTTTAGCAAGAGTGCAGATTTGCTCGACTCGAGTGCAATGGCCCCGCATCGCTTTCTCGTTGCTATAGCTACGCCCCTTAATTCCTTCCCTTACCTCAACCCTGGAGCCACCTCCTCTTTATTTTACTTTTATTCCAAATCTCCCATGGGGGACGTCCGTCATTTGGCTTAGGTTCGATCGACTCTCTTCTTCAACTTTGAATACCAATAGAAGGTGCTCGCGGAGTCTATGGCGAAATATGATACTTTTAGGAATTCGCTGAACGGATGTAAGCTTGTTATGACAATCAACGAATTTATGGGTATTAAATTGGCGGTGTAGGAATTTGCATACTTATATTTAAAAAAATTTTGTTTCCATAAAATTATTCTTACTGGGTATTTAATGCAAAATTATTTTTTATTGGTATTGATATTCTAAATATTGTTGAGGCACCCTTACGTCATCTGTTTTGTCTACTGTTAGTCACGGGTGCTGGTTGTATTTGTGTCTAAAAATATTAACGTGTCATTTCTTTGGGGTTTATCAGCGACGAGGGATATACGCTTTTGAATTCTGGTAACCGCGTCAACACGTGGAAGTGTTGGATGACTTTATTTGGATTCCGTAGAATGTCTCCGGGCTCGGCCGTGGGGCCCGCTTCTGACTGGTGCATTAAAGGATTCTTGGTCCCTTATCGAGAAAAGCTTAAGTGAAACGAAACAGCCACTTGTGTGAGTGCGGAATTAATGTAACACACGAAATTAATGTATTCGAGTGGATAGATAAATGTAGTCTGTGCTTGTGGGAGAGAGATGCAGATAAAAAATTTCTTTTTTTAACTTTAAAATGTATGTCCGTTATTTATAGGTGGTTCGTGGGGGTGGTATCGTGTCTATGTTGATCTGATATTATTTTTGGATTCCATTTAGGAATTATCGACTTCGTAAAATTCAACGCAATAACGAATTCAATGTATTATAAAAATACGCGGGTATTCGTGTAACGTGGGTTTTGTATGGTATCTGCCGAAAATTTCTTAAGGGCGGTTTTGGTAAACTGGGTTCTCGGTAGCCGTGCTTCTCTGTTGAGATTTCCGACTTTGGAAAGGTACATACTGGCGGTTCGAAAGATGGAGTCGTTCGATTGTTTCATACACAGGACATTAACTTTTACGAGGAGAGGTATCGGAGAAATCACGACGCTAGAGCGTCGTGACGCTACGACGTCGTACTTGCGGTAACGCTCGAGATTAGAGAAGCAACAAACTTTGACTGTTTCACGGTACATACGACCATTTCGGAAATCACTATATTTAACAATATTTTGGAAACTCTTGTGTTGCTTTCGGATTCTTCGACTATCTGTACCTCAATACATAATGTATGCATTACAGTTGTCTATAAATACTTACGTCTTGATTGTACGATAAAATTGAAATGTTCGCGTGGAAAGACTTGAATGTTATAGATAAAACAATGAATATACGCGAACGGTGATAAAGAATATTATTTTTGATAAATTATTCTAAAAACCCTGATATATCGATATTATACACATTTTAGAATTCGACAAATTTATTGCGAGGGTAGATGAATCCTCGATGGATGGCAGAGATATTCGTTTGTTCTTTGGTAATCATCAAACTTTGAAAATGTTAAAAAAATATTGCATTGTTTTTAAAGAAACTTTTCGATCAAATAATTTATTCTTTTAAAGAAAATTTCCTCTTCTACCCATTATACCATAAATTAAGGTCGTATACCTAGAAATTGAAAATACCAGTATCACCTTTTTTTTTTCTTATTTCTTTCATTATGTCACATTTTTCCCACGGCCGCATTTATTAGCCTTGCACCTGTGAACGCTTGTCGTGATCATCTCGATGTTATTATGCCTCGACTCTTTTAAGTGCCTATACGTAAAACATGGAGAGGCTCTTCATGTCAATTTAACGAATGCCTGTTTCTCACGCCAAGACGATTTGCCGAAAGATTCTCGATAAGACTCATCGCGACGGAATTGGGCATCATTATATTAGTCGATGCAACAGATGAAATTTGGTATTATTAAAGATTCGTCATAGACCCCAAAATGATCCTGACCCCATGACACTCGAATGTCTTGACATTTTAACACACTGGCCGTGAACGATATAAACGATTTCAGGTACCTACGTAAAAGGCACCACAGGACTTTCCCACTGTGACTCTAGTCGAGAAACCATAAGCCTGTTACAGTAGGAATGGGCTGCTTTGCCTATTATAATATAATCTCCATGAAAGAGGGCCGTCACTCGTGTTTCGGTACACGAGACTTTTGTTATGGAATTGCAAGAATTCATGAAGCCGTCAGCCGAGCAAGTGACTCTCGTCAGCAGCTCGTTAGAGGCCGGTTTTATGAGAACGGGCGCCGAGCATTAAATAAACCCCTTAGTCGCTGGCGGGTTATCTTTGATGGGGCTTTAAAAGGGGCATTAGGCCCATTTTGGCTACCCACCTAACCCCCACCATGGGGTCTCTCCTCACGCCCCCACCATGACCGACACGCGCCCTACCGCACTATAAGCTTAAAGGTCCTGACTTTTACGATTCTGTTCAAGTGGTCATAAAACCGGAGTTTACTACCGTCATGATTTCGAAGCAAACTGGCTGCCACCTGTCGGAGCCCGCAAAGGCGAAGACTGACTGGAGACTCTTCATTAACACGCTCCTCTTCAGTGTCCTGTGAGAACCCTTGTCTTTATTGTCTATATACCTCTTTTTCTTTTCACAACTGGGAATTTCTTCGTGTACTCGTTCGTGTGCAATGAGATAGTGTATATCTATGTAGTATCTAAGGTCCATGCAGGCTGAACGAGTAATTGAATAATTGATACAATATGTAAACAATGTGACTGTCGGAGGTAGAGACATTTTAGTTTTTTTTATGTAATACGTAGATATCTTACGTTCTGAGAACGCTACGACTCACATAACGGATGTATGCGTCGGTAGTGAAAATTGGTTTGGACTGGTCGATGAAGGAGACGGGTCTGGATAGATCAGAAAGAGAATCAGGGTGGGTGCTCCGTATGGTTCCTTTGGCCTAGAGTCTCCGAAGCAGGTGGATAATACTTGCTAAACATTCATAATGGCGAGCTAGCAAATGGCCAGCCGGCCGAGAGCAGCTTATGATAGGCATTACTCGGCTCGTTATGGAATAATTTACGAGGTGCGAACCGCGGGGGCGATAATCCAACGACATTTACATCCCAATAAACACTCCGATACCGCAGCGCACGCCACGAGTGCGAGGCTCACTTTTACGACGTTTTAATTGTATGACCGTCTAATTGGCCCGTAAAGCATAAAGGGCTCGTAAAGGCATTTACGATAACGTTACTGGTGTATACGTCTGCCGGACGCCGACCGGTTATCTACGCGATTACTTTTATTCGCTCGTCTCGAACCAACGAGATCGCTTTCGCGAAATTCTTTCGACGCGTCAGTCAATTCTGTGCATGCTCGTATACGCATACGTATCGAAGTAACAAGATGATCTCGCGAGTCGTTATAATTTGCGAGATGCCGATGTTCGTCGTATGAACGTCTGAATGGGTCTGCGCGCTTAGTTCCCTCTTGCGCTCAGAGGTGGCGTTGCACGTATACGACCCGCGGTGCCACGCGTGGCATGCCACTCCGCGTGTTCTGCCGAGATGGAGTGGGGGTACAGGGGGGCGGGGCCGACGATACCATGGGCGTCGTTTGACCAAGGAACTACTTTACCAGCGCGGAGGAACTCTCGAGCGTGGCGGCGCGGCACTCGTGACGAATTCAATTCTGATTGGTCCTTAAGCATAACCCCCTTCCCTCCTCCGGTCCCTACCAACACCGTTTCTTCCCCTTCTATTCTCCTCTCCCCACTCCAAGAATACAGTCGCCGTTTCTATCGCACTCGTGCATTGTTTCTCGTGCGCTCTCTCTCCTATCGTCTTATCTACTCGGCCGCCTTGGCCACGGCGTGCGGCTACGAATTTAATCCGGCGGCACGTCGTTGAGTTACTGGAACGCTCGACAGGGGGCACTGTTGAGGACGAGTGAGAAAAGAATAGTAGCTTCGCGCATGTGCGACTGCGAGGCCACGAGGTCCCACGGGAGGAACGGAATAAGAATGTGACTGGTGAACAGTACGATGAAGAGAGAGGCAAACAGTGTGCGAGAGAGGGAGTCTGGTTATCGTTCGAAGAGGGGAATAACGCCACGTGAGAGACAGGGAGGGTGGTAGTGTCGCTGTCCTTTTTCTGGACACAGGGACTCCCCAAAGGAGAGCCGGAGAGGGGGGAGAGACGCGCGAGAGTCACGGGAGAGAGACGGGAGCATCGTGGAGGGTTCGTGCGACGGAGAAAGATCGTCGACGAGCGAGAGAATCGGTGGTAGAGAGAGAGAGAAAGAGAGTGAGTGAGAGCAAGCGAGTGCGCCCGTCGACGGTACACGGAGTGGCGGAGTGGCGGTACACGGGGCGCGAGAAAAGCAGTAGTGTGCCGTGGACCACCGCACTGGCATACCGTGGTTCGTTACGATCCCCTGCGTACGCTTCGTAGAGACAGCACAGTATCAGCGATTCGCATTTTCCACGAGTGCTAGTGTGCAGTGCCGACAACCTGAGAGTCAAGGCGAACCGTCGCCGTTTTCATCCTCGTCACTCTCGACGTCGTCGTCGTTGTTTTAATCTTTCCCAACGTCAGCGTCAACGTTGACGTTGTCATCGTTGATTGATTGATCGAAGATATACGTATTAAAGGCACCTCGTAAAAGATCCCGAGGATTCGTCAGCGTGCTTTAATAGGTGGTCCGAGGCGTAGGTCGCGTGCCACTCGACCACCGCCACGTCGCGCGCGCGGTTTAGGGAGAGACAGAAGGAGCGCGAGGGAGAAAGAGGAGAGAAGCCAAAGCAGTTTTATAGCTCGTCTTATTACCCGGTTTATTGCGTCGTAACGATTTAACGATCATCGCTCCAGTCGAGCGACGGTCCCTGGTAGCGGAGACCGTAACGAGCCCATAAAACCAAGCCATGAGTCCCATTCTGCATTACGCTTCTACGGCCTATTGACATTGACATTGGTCCCACCCACTGCTCGATGACTTTTACGGCCTCTTAAGCGGTTTAATGTTTGCTCGACATTCATACCCATACGGACCTGTCGTCACCCTACCGACCATCTGTATCCACGTCCACGGTCTACGTCACACAACTTGCGACGAGGTGTCGCGAGACTCGCCAAGGTAGCCATCCGTCTGAACGGTGGTGATAGGCTTCTGGGCACAGGACTAGCCAGGAGGGCCCGGCTAGTCGAGGGCACTCGACCCGCCTAGACGGCAAAGACACCGGGACGGGCAGCCAGTAAAGTTGGGCGGACGAGTAGCTCAAAGAGGCCAGAAGGCAAACGAACGAACAGGCAGGCAGGCAGGCAGGCCAAAAGCCCGCCTCCTTCCTCCTGACACTAATATACAAGATTTTTGCGAGTGTCGGTGTTACAGTGCAAGTGATTCAAAATACCAGGAATAATGAACTCGTACTTTGAGCAGAGCGCGGGTGGCTTCTACGGGAGCCACCATCATCAGACGGGGGCTGCGGGTCAGCACCATGATCCTGCGACAGCCGCGGCCTATCGGAGCTTCCCTCTTGGCCTTGGCATGTCACCTTACGCATCCACCCAGCATCATCATCACACCTCCTCGACCCTCGGGATTCATCCTGGAAGTGGTACCAACACAAGGCCACCCCAGGACTCACCCTACGACGCCAGCGTCGCTACCGCCTGCAAGCTCTACTCCTCGACACCGGAAGCCAGCGGTCACACGACCTCCTCGTATTCCTCTTCCGCCGGCAAGGAGTGCAAGCAGCAAGATCAGGCGGCACATCAGAACGGATACGCCGCCGTCATGGCAGCAGCGGCCGTCAAGGACGTTTGGCAGTCGGCGACCTCAGGGGCGAACAGCCAGAGCAACTCGGTTGTACGTCCTTCCGCGTGCACCCCTGAGGGCACGAGGGTCGGCAGCTACGGCGGCCTCGTGGGCGGCGATCCCGCCTCCAGTCCTGGTAACAACGGCTCCTCCAGGTCCCTCACGTCCTCCTGGAACACCTGCAGCCTCAACTCGACCGCGAGCCAACCGGTCGCCACGCAACTCCATCAGCAACCTACCGCCAACCATACATTCTACCCCTGGATGGCCATAGCAGGTGAGTCCTCATCCTTAAACTCACTTCAATTATCATATTAGTACCTAACGTCATACCTACCGACATACCAACCCGGCGACTTACCTACTAAAACGACCACTTGCCCATCGTAAGTAGCTTAGGGGACGGCACGTGCTCTTGTAGTGGAGGGTTACACGCGTATATAGATATATATATATATATATATATATATATACAATCATTCACCCCTTACTTTATTACCCAACCCTCCTACCCAATATAATTATACCGTTGTTAATTCGATAGCTTCGAGGTAGCCAAGGTAGATGGCGTCAAGGAGATATCGTAAAGGAGGACTATAAGGGATATGAAATACTGCCTCCATATTTCTCACTGGTATCAATGAACCTTCTATGACGTTCTTATCAATCGGATTATTTTATACGTGATATCTTTGAGGAAGTAAATAAGACAAGGAGCGAAGGGAAGGTCGTCGATAAAGTGAAGCGATAAATTTTCATCCGGTCACGCCCTCCTGCGTACCTCAGTTACCTGGTTGCGTGCGGTTCGTTCTGCAAGCGTATTGCGTATCCGTACACCAGTCTGGAGCATAAGGAGCATAGGTAGCAAGGGGAGTCTGGCTCTCTCGGTACGCTTTGTAGATGGGAGACAGAACGGAGTCAAGTGCGTGTAAAATCGTTGGGTACACGGGTATAATGGGAAGCCGTCCAACTGGGGTTCAAGTGCCTTCCCCGTTAGACTCCAACCCTCCGGAACCTGAATTCCGGCAGTCAGCTGTTTTCATCGTTCCTCCGTGTCTGGCTGCTCGCTTCTGCCTCTGGTGCCTGCTCTCTGCAGCCTCTCACTGAAAGCACCGTAGCAGCACACTTTGCGAACGGGCCGACTGGCTAGCCTACAGATATAATCGGTCGGGGCCTCCAGGACCCAGACTCCCCTTTACGTTGCTCTTCTCTTCTCTTCAGTTTCAGTTTCAACATCGGCTACGGCCGAGCCACTCTTCTCTTGGCTCTTCTCCTGCCCATGCCCGCTCGCTCCTCGTAGCTTCGCGGCTATACCAACACGGTACACCAGCTCTCCCTCCTTATTTTCATCTCATGCCTCTGCCTTCTCCTTGCTCATCTACGTCTTCTCTTTCTCACACTTGGCACTCGGGTTCGGACAGTGGGAGTAAATATATGTTGTTTCTCTCTCTCTCTCTCTCTCTCTTCAATTTTATTTTCATCTTATTTTCGCCCACGTACCTATACTCCATTGCTTGCATACTGAACCGAGCAAGAGTTATTTTATTAGGCAGTGCCACGTAGGTCAGCACGGCGACGCTTATTCATTTGGCAGAACACGATCCCGCTGAAAAGATCTTTCGCGCTCTTCAGGCGCCGAAGGAACTCGCTGGTACTACCTATCTGCCACGTTCTTCTCATCCGCGAGATTAAAATTATCCAGGGACACACAAAGTAGCGCGACTGCACAGGGCCGGTGAGAATGTCTGTAGACGCTAAATCCTCGTCGGACCGATCACGTGAAAATCCCTCTTACTCTTGCCACTATATTTCACACCTCACTTGAGAAAATTAAACGGTTCGGCCACCCTCGAGCCTTTGGAAATTACTCGGCGAATGAACGACCGGCTACGTAATCGTAGAAAGACTGCGCGAGTCTTATGGGAAAAGGCTGTACGGCCTCTTCCTCCTTATGGAACAGGTTTTCTCTAGGCGTAGTCACGCCGATCGAAAGTCATTGACTCATTTTGCTGATCCCTCCCGTAGACACTGTAAATTCTTCAGGTTACTCTTGATCTTATCGATTGTCTCTCATCGATCTTACTATTAATTTGTTATACGCATATAACTCTCTTGTCGTCATTTTCTTCGGTGAAACAGTGTCCCTGGCACTGTCTCATAGTACACCGTTACTATACGATCTATGCTGTAGATAAGCGAACCATTAAATGAACGGCACTTAATAGTCTAATGCAAGTGGAGACACTTGCGTGTATAATTTTCTTGACCTTGCAACAGTGTTGCATTCGTAAACCGTGAGAGGTATTATATTCAAGCGCGAGCACGTGCTACCAATATACGGAAACGTAATTCAGCAATTGCAACCCCATTATTTATCGTTCGCAAATTTCGACTGTCGTATAATAGCAAGAACAGTTACTAGGTAGAGTCGAGTAAGGAAGTGCTTTCGCTTCGAACGTTTCAATCGTTTTCTTCCGCGGGCACGCAGATGCGCCGAATATTTACGGTCTCTCATTCAGGGGTAGAGCTACGTCTATAGGGTAATTAGAGGGCGTGAGAGTATATGGGGATTGAGGATGCTATCTAGCGGGGTCTCGATTCACCCTCGTGAAAGTGCCTCGTTATGCGTTTCGAGAGAAGAGTTTACCTTTTTAAAAGGACATTAAGAACATGGCGATAAACCGACATAAAGTGTTACTCGAGGTAGGTATAGGTACCTATCTGCTCCACGTTACCCGTAAGCAACCTTAGCCGCCTCAGGTCTCTAATGCTTCTCCTTCATCCGATCCCAGTAAAGCGACTACAGATGTAATCCTCTCAACGGAACGGTGCTCCCCTATGTTGTATATAGACTCTGGGTGCATTGTCATGAAATCAAAGGCCTGTAGAGTCGTTACTGACAAAATTCCATTTTTTATTCATTTACCCGGAGCAACGAGAGAATGCACGGTGTATGGTTTGATGAAAATTTGGAAAATTCATATTATTATTATCAGCAATGTCCGGTCACGATACGGTAGTGTGGGCAAGCCATGTTAGCTCGTACTTGTTAATTGAATCTTAATCACAAAATTACTGTTTATCGTGCTCGGGCTGTACCTATGCAGGCATACATTCCCCACGGTAGGAATACCTGTCCACGCAGCCGTAACACGGTACTCACTCTTTGAACGTGCTCGTATCGGCTATGCCTTTTTTTTGTGGAGAAAAATTTATATGTACCGTCCGAGTATTGTATAACCGCGGGAAAAAGTCTCGAAGTCCGACAGGGAATCTGGCGGCCGTTTGTCTTCGGGCTAGTTAAAATCTAGACTCGAACTTCGTCGGGAAAGGAGCCAACGAACCTTGAACTGTAGAGGCGAGTATGGTTTGCCGCGTAAAAGCCACGTGCTTCTATCCCTCCCACGGGAAGTGAGCATGTACGAAGTGGCTCCACGCGATGCTGTAGTAGGTGTTACGTACCTCAGGGAGTAACCTCGTTCAATATAGACCGACTACGAGCAGCACTGTAACCGTAACGTTGACGTTTACGACGTCGAAATCGCGGCTTCGCTCGTTTTCCCTTCCCACTTGGTGCGCCTTGCGGCTTGATGGTTGTGCCGGTACTGTGGATGGTCGGTAAGGCAGGGATCTGCCGCTTGAGAATTTACCGGCATGGATCCTGAACAGGAGTCGGACTGGGACCTGGGGTTGTCAGATCGCTATGTGAGAAACGAATGAAATTAGCTGCCTGCTTCTTAATTTTTTTTTGAAAAATTTTTAGAGTTACCGTTGTAATTGAATATCGATGTATTTTTTGGAATTAGTTTTTTATTTTTAACGCAACGGCATCGTTCAAGGTTGACGTAGTGCTTGGTAGGAGTGAAGTTAGCGCTATCTGTGAAGTTAAGCGATTTTTAATTTTTAATTTTTCATTCGCAACAAGGTCGCTCATCGTTAATTAATTTACGTAGTTATCGCTAATCTGACACTCATTGAATTATGATGCGGACTGTGTAATGAAATGTACATCACCTCCGCGTGCGATACTTAATTAAACGACGGCGATTTCAAAGTGTGCGTTAGCGTTCCGTCAGTATATAGTACTCGAATTTAACCTGATTATAATGTATAATTAGCGAGATCGCCGAGGAGCTGTCGGAATGGAAATTGTTTACCGCGTCGTAAACCGTACCGCTTCCGGTTTTAAATTCTGCTAATTTTACGAGTCTATTTAGCGACGCCTCGGCGTTGGCTACGCTAGTGGGGAAAAAAAATTCAATTTTTAAAATTCGCTACTTTAGCGTCACGGTCACGGTGCAGCCACCGCGCTCTTTCGAATTCAGCAGTGTTCGACCTTTCTGTACTACCCTCGATAATGACTGCTTTGAATCGCCGACTGCTGTGACTTATATTCTTGAAATTTATTTAATACCCCCTTACATAAGTGACCGCCGTATATATTTACACTAAACAGTGTATACGAAACAACAAAATCCAAAACGGCTATGTAAACACCATTCCCATTGATCGTATAACCCTTCTCCATGCAAATTATTCAAACATCCTACGCATCCCTTCCTAATCTAAATGACCCTAACTACAGAATCAGTAACCCTTTGAGTGTGTAAGATCATTAAAAAGCAAACCCATTGTCATAATACAAGTCAAATTGATATCCAGATGTAGAGCAAGCAACCACATATATTCTTGAAAAATATTCAGGAAACATAGTTCCACCTTGAAGTATCACCTGTTACTACCAAAACCTTTTCGAGCCCATTTAACCCATATACGGAGCAAGGTGTCCCCTATATTCGCGCGGGGACTAAGTGATCCACGTGGCCATTGCCAAAACGTATATCCAAGTTATCCCTTGAAATTGGCCATAGACTAAAGAAAACTAGCTCAGCCCGCATAGAGGAACGGTTTTCTTCCCTACTATATGATACACATATGTAGGTATACCTCCTAGCGAAGCCCATCGAGAAGGTAGATATAGGCGTGCGTGCTGAATGCTCGTGATCGAGTGGCTGCCTCTCCACTCTCCTCTATAGGTAAGAGAAGCAGGCGAAGACACACACGACCTGGTACACACCAATAGTCCGACCTAAAGAGGCATCCCTGGGTGGGTGTGATCTTGTGCGTGTGCTCATAGGTCCTTCCATGTGTTGCTCCATGGCCCGGATGGAGGATGACGTACGAGCGGCTCCGTATGACTTACTACGCCCTTTTCCCTTCTCCACGCCCGCCGCCTCAACCTATTGACCATCCGAAAGACATCGGTCCCTTGAACCAGGCCAAAAAATCATATCTCAGTGGCAATGATTACAGTAGAATTTTTTTAAACGTACTTGTTAAACATTTATGAAATTCTTTGGGTTATCATTACAGCTAACTTACCGGGTGTCCATTATACCTTTGTAAAACGACTTCGGTATTCATTGTAGGTATATACTCGTTATCTTCTGGTGCTTCGTAAATGTTTCTTGCTGTTGAAAATTATCACTCCTGGTGGACGGCGATTCATTTTCTAGGCGTTGTCCTCGGACCCCTATCAATTAAACCGAGGTTTGGTTATCGTCCAAGGAAGAGGGCACTGTCTCGTTTCCTGTTGTGTTCCGGGTCAGTTGGCTTCTATGACAAATACGATCCTTAAACACTGCAGATGCCGATGTGTACTTTCGCGTTCATAAAAAAAAATGTCAAAGGTCACTCGATGCTCAATGAGTCGTACTATGTTCTAATTTTCACATCGTTGACAGTCACTGGAAGATTTAATGGATTGTCTACCGGCTGTATCTGCTGCTCCGACGGCTGCCGTCGGCTAGATGAAAATACTACCGAAACGTTCCTACAGGACGATCCTTGGTATCTGCATGGAGTTTCAGATCATCAAAGAAATCACGTAGATCGTCTCGTGGTGGGACCTTCTGACACAGTATCGATGACCTCATGTTTGGATCTGATCAAAAATGCAAAAAAGAAATGAAAAGACACAAGGAAACTGACATTCGGACGTAGGTGCTCCGTTAGCTCCTTCCCAGTATTGACTCTCGCACCAGGCATTCAAGCATGGATATAGCATTCAATTAACACTCCCCTCAATATAATCAGAAAGCAGATATTGCAAGTAGATTTCAATGTTCATAACTCAGCTTTTTTTTATTTCTGCCTCTCTCCCTTCTTCTCCCTGTGGAACCTGCATCGGCTCTGTCCGCACCGATGGGCGGCCATTACGAGCAGCACCTGCCACCCTTACTATACGACCTCACCACAATACGTTCACTGGGTCCTAAACCGTTATTGCGACCATTTTAGCTCTTCTCATCTTTTATAATACACGCTTCGCTATCAAGATCACGTAATACTGACTCTTAGATATGTATCTGCCCGAAGGTCCGGGGACACGAGCGAAATCGAACGGTGGGTTATTCGAGTGATCTCACAGTCCAGTGAACTCGTCGCTTGTAAAGCGGACTGAAACAGCTGATACAGATATATTGGAGCACGGGAGACTCGAGTCACTGATAACTGTGACGAAAAATGTCAACTTTTTTTTTGGGATACCTATATTGCCTTTTTTTTCTTTTGGTGTAGTAAAAATGGCCGTCCTTGAAGAGACTTTAAAGCGACTCGCCCCATCTACGGGCAGTCACGAAATTTTAACGTGGCTCCAAGTACTCAGGTAAATTTTCATGCCTCTACGTGCACGGGCATTCTAATTTTATCCCCTCTCGAAAGCTCCCTTTTACCCTATGACCTTAGCCACTACAACGTTCTGGTTTCATACTGCTGAAAAAAAAGTGGTATGCGATAACGTTACGTAATAAAATTTATGACACAGAACGGAATTAGGTGTGCGAATGGATGCGTGCAGATGTAGGTATTGTGGTTTATCTTACGTTGAAGTGATCCTATTTATATTTCGATCTTTATATTTTCACGTGTTCCTGTTTACGCGTAAATACGTGTTACGCAATGACAATTCACGAATGACTCACGCGTATCCCTCTTCTCGCGAATAAATGTATATTCGCTTTGTTTACAAAATTATACATTCACCACGTGTTACAGCGGCCGTTTTATCAATATGCACGCGGCGGGAGTCAACGGCAGGATTGTTGCGCGATTAAGCGTTTGGCTTTAAGCGCCACGTAACTCAGCGGCAGTTAACGTTGCGAAGTCAACTGAAATGTCCGTGCCGATTGTGGCGCGCGCACAAAACTTATGACGGATCGCTCTGGCGACGTATTTATTAACGCGGCGAATGCTATTAGGCCACCGAGAACGAACGTTACGAGCTTAACCGCGGACAGCAGTTTGTTTCGCTCCATTACCCTCGCGTACCTATACAACACCGTTAGGGTACCCAGTATGTCGAGTACCTATATCTACGTCATCGAAATATTCCCAGGAATTTTTTAATTTATTAAAATGATCTCGTTATCTGGATAAAGATCCAATGTACAAAATTCATCCATTTTGGATGCGCCCTTAAACATATATGTATATATTAGATAAGGATTTGACTATGTTGATTATGTTATATATATACTATACACCCATTGAAGCCATATTAATTGCGTTTCGTGTGCGAAGATCAAAGCAAATGGATAAAACGTGCTTGAAAAAAGCACGCATGAGGGAAAGGTGGTGAGTTCGATGAAAGATGATAATGTAAAAATAATGGCGTCCGATAAGGAACCAGAAGGCGGTACGGTACGTAAACGTAATCGTCGATGATCACGATAACGTTAAAAATGGCCACGAGGCAGTAACGTTCATTAGGTTCAACGCGAAGAAGTGAAGATCGGCTGCGGTCTTTTCACGCGGAACAGGTTTTCTCTAGGAATGCGAGTAGCCATTTCTATGATTTACTATGGGCTAAGAGTAGTCTCTCGCATCCAACGGCACGTTGTATATTACAGCGTGGCCTGTATGTCGCTCTTATGCAGTATTATGTAAATTCGTACGCGGGGACGAGTATATAGAGACAAACATCCACATAACCCGTACGAGAGTGTCACACGACATGGTTATACTTAGGCTATTTGACTTTGCGAAAATGTCGAGTACCTGCAACCTTCTATCTGTATATAGATATACATGTATATATATATATATATATATATATATACCTAGCTGTGTATTATATCCATAGTTTGCACTTTGACTCGACCGGTAATAAAACTGAGGAACAGTTTCTAGGCACGTTCCTGGTGCCGACGCAGTGTAGGTGGCCGTGCGAGAAGGTTCACTTGTTCATTTAGCCGGTAAAGGAAGAAAAAAAGAAAGAAAAAAGAGATATGCCAAGCTAGTGGGACCCCGGTACGATTGGGGCCTCACCTAAACCTATAAAACGCTTTATGACTTGCAGTTACCCTGGGACCGTTAGCTTTATTTTTTTTTGGTCCTTTTTTAGCGAAAAAGTCATAAAATCTTTAGAGCCTACAATAGACTTAACTGTTACTCTTACCTTTCTTTCCTATACCTATATACCCGAGCCCACTTCTTTCCTTTTCTTCCTACTTTGACGTTTCCTTCTTTTTGGCCTCTTCCGCATGCCGACCAGCCACCTCATACCAGTTCCCTCCAATCCGTCGAACTGACTTGATCGCGGCTTACGGAATATCACCTCGTAAATTTTCTCTTATCCTGTGATCAGTTTGTTTCTTCACTTTTATTGGGTTACGTCCTGCGGGATAGTGCGCTCAGTTGGCTCGGGACGTTAAGTCAGGATAGTCAGTCAGTCGGTCTCTTCCGTAATCAGGAAACGTACGGGTCCACGTGGCTTCCGCTTTCTTTCTATATGAGACTCGATTCATTCTGTGGGATATAAAAACAGTGCTGATTATGGATGGTGGAATTAAGGAATGTTTCAAAACGTAGAAATTCTTATCTAAGAGTTTAATTAGTCTTAGAAAGTTTAAACTTTCTCTAGAGAGACATAGGAGAGGGACAGAGAGAGAGAAAGAGAGAGAGAGAGAGAGAGAGAGAGAGAGAGAGAGAGAGAGAGAGAGAGAGAGAAGATCACCGTGATATTGCTGTGGAATCAAAACAGATTTTGCAAATCGTTACCAGAATCGGTGTATCCTGTGTGACAGACTAGTCGTATAAAATAAATGAGATACGATACTCGAATAACATTAACGGAACACGTCTAGTTCGCCGTTCGTCCAATATTTACGATACTCTTATTCGGCCCAATATAACGTCTGAGAAACAAAATTCCAAACGTGTTTGAGATTGAGATAAAATTAAGGCAATTTGGGTTATTTGAGGAGTGATAGGGTCTTTTTTTTATATCGAAATATATCGATTCTCACGTGGATCCCGGTGCGAACTGTGTTGTTTCCGATGTTTTATGAAATTCCAATCGATTCAATTATACGGGAGGTTTATCAACGACGATAAAGTTTTATGCATGTAGACGGATTTTACGCAATTATTGGAACACGTACTTTGAAAAGGCGCATACGAAATGTGCTTCTTCCGAATGACGCATGGGTGTCCCGCAGCGAGTGCCCTATGGCGTTTGGGTGCATAGAAATCGACGTTAGCTATATCGACGGCGACGGCAGCGGCGGAGCCGTTCATTGGCCATTTTTCACTGCTTCGAATTGCCCTCCTCATACTGGAATCTCTCACGTTTTCTAGTCTCGCCAACACGACGGCGCGCGTCCCCTTTCGTCGGATTCTCGATAATTTCTGCGATGACCCTTTATGGCTCCGCTCTAAGAAACATTGTGAACGCGGTCAAAGGATCATCATTACAGATATTACAAAACCGGTACGCGGGTAGAAATTTTACATTTTTTTTTCTTTTTTAATAAATCTTATCTCTCATTATTTCCAGAGTCAAGGAATACACTTATACATTATACTTAGCGTACGAACTTGGATTTGACCAGCTTTTACTTCCCGTATAACATTCTATAATTGGCTAATGAGAACCTTGACGATCATCGCGTTAAAAATTTTATTCGTATGTGCAATTTTCAATGAACGCACGTCCAAGATTTTTAGTAAAATTTTGAATTTTCAAAAATACCTGATATCAAACTACACTTGAAAATTCATGATCAATCTTAATTTCTCTGCGGATACCGGAATGCATATAGCCAGTAATCATTTTTCTTGAAATAAAAATTGTTTCGCGTATGCCAATTATCCAGAAGTGCCAGGTGCACTGTATGTGTGTACCTACTGGCTACTACTTGATTTTACTGATCCTACCTGCTTTATCATACTCGTTATAAAAATCTAGCGTAACCACAGCATTTAGAGTCAGTGTCAGGATGCAGGTATAATTGATTGCCGTACGTGTCGTAAAAAGAGACTATAAGTCGAACGTAGTCGTTATAAATATAATGTAGGTAAACCAGTTAAGGGAACAGCCCTTAAAGGGATAAAGTAAAACCGAGTAGTTCCGCAATGGCGATTCGTCTCTCGCGGCGCTATAACGAGTTCGTGACTTGACATAACACGATAAAGCCCTAAATGTGTTTGGCAGCATG
This sequence comes from Trachelus iudaicus, assembly GCA_030142595.1. NCBI lineage: Eukaryota > Metazoa > Arthropoda > Insecta > Hymenoptera > Cephidae > Trachelus > Trachelus iudaicus. Next base: position 1,274,392 of record JARQTH010000591.1, read on the forward strand.
GGGTTTGGGTTGCAAATCGTCGTGGCCCTTCGTTCCTGTCTATAAAGCTTAGTAATAAAATAAAATAAAAAAGTATGCTGCGGAAGAGAGGACAAACTCTTGGTACCTTCTCGTGTCGTCTCTTCCTTCGTTTCAGAAGACTTCCCGACGATAGGGATCTATCTGGCCCGGGGCCATCGCTCCGCTTAAAGTGTCGTGAATTTTACCGTATATTATCCGCAACGTGCTGTTACGTACATTTTATTTTTTTTTGCTTCCTCCCTTACTACCCGCTTCGCGCTTCTTTCTAGGCATTTTAGCCAGACCGGATTTTTCGTAAACTACGAGATTCTTCAGGATACCAAATATCTCATGATTTTTTCGAGTTCGATGCACGTTCCATATGCATATGTATCCATATGCATTTTTTAAAATGCATTATTGTTGGACGTAATTTTTTTTCGTCTCGTTCTCTTTATCTTGTTTTTCGTTTACTCTTCGTCCTCACGCGTCCATCGTTCAACGTTTATCATTAGCACGCTGCCGAAAGCCCTTACACGTGCAATGTCCTCACGAAAGCCACGAGATTGGAATGCGCAAAGTTCACGGCTGTAGCCGAGCCAAGAAAAGCACCGCCCTTGCGAGGTTATTGAATAACGATGAGCCGGCCTACGGCCACGTCTGCTCGGCGAAGACTCTGCGTGGCTCCGCCATTATCTGTGACTGCCAAAGCATCAGTCAAATAACGAGCCTACCGATACACATAATATCCAGAATAAAATAATGCTTATTATCATTAATATAATTGGACCAAAATTTTTGTCATCTTGATCGTACAAGTGTCTCGAGAATTCATCGCGCGTCGCACGTATATCAGTATCATAACCGTCATTAACCGTCATCCTCAATAAGTATATGAACTGACCCAGGAATTTTTTTTAGTAAGAAAAACAATTTTGTTTCCTGTTTAGATATGACTGTCCGCAGAACGTATTATCCATTGGTGGGAAATATTGAAGAAGGTATTTACGCTTCAGAGTACAAAGTTTTTGTTTTACGTGAGGTATTACAAAAAGCAACGTCGGAAAGACATTGCATTATTGTTATTATTATTTTATATTATTTTGACTTATCGCGATGGACAAGTGTGAGTGTTCTTGTATGTGTAATCGTTGACATAATTTGGCCCTGTTAAAGGTGTACTGAGTGCATTCAAATTCGTACAATGCATGGTCCCCCACGTGTATGCAGGGGATACCGACAGCAGACTCGTTCAGCAAGGAGAGTTCGCATGAGCCCGTACGGGCTCAGTAACTCAGCGGCAGGGGCGCGTGCGCGGTTTACAGTCGAGACACCAGGAACACGGGCATAAACATTGTTGCAAGATACGCACACCAAGACAAAGCCCGGGACCCGGTAGGGCATTAAGATGGACGGTGCCAATCGTATGCTAATAGAGCCGCTTTATTTCTCTTTTATCGGCTGGTCGAAGGAAAGTAAACTGCGGACGTTTGGTCGCGCGCCTCCACGACTCTGATCGAAATATTCGACTAGAGGAGACTATACACTGAATCGTAGAAGAGTTTCGAGTAGGTATGTCGAGAAAGACAGAATGGGATGAAAAAAAAATTGCCACACGATAGATAGTGTACATCCGAAGGGTACAGGTCGTGGATGTTAAACAATATTACCGTTAGCTACAGAGAGCACCAATCTTGTTCTATGGGTTCACGTTAGATGGTTCCAGTCTGATACAAGATTAGGCTAGTTAAAAGTTAAAGATCATCCGTGTCAGTATCGTCTCACGTTTCGATCCCTGTATATAAGGTGAGAATTAAAAAAGATTTCGAAATTCAAGCACTCGTCAATTTACCGTTTACCTGCACGATTTAGCATTACAGTGAATATAGCCGCATATGAGAGAAGGGGATTACCCTTACTGGAGGAACTCATCCAGTAACTTTGTTATACTTGAATATAGCATCATATCCAGTATCCGTTTACGTCGGGTCACGATCTCCATTCGAACCCTGCTTTTGACTCTTCCGGTAAGACAAATCATCGAAGTCCTTTCAGCAAGGCACGCTCGACTCGCGTGCGTTCTTCCTTTGATCATCGTCAACCCAGCAAATTGGTATCACAATTGATCTTTTCGATCTTACCGTATGCCCCTACCGATCCTATAGGATCATTGCACGGGATGAAGTATACAGTTGGTGTATGGGCGGAGGTTCGCCGTGCGGCTCTCAACGTCGTCTATAGTGAAAAACAGTTTGGACGTTCAAGGGTCGGTCGAGCCTGCTGACTCGTTTCCATGTGGCGTATGAGAGGGCTGTCATGAGAACTTGTTTCTATGGTTTATGGGTCAAGAAAATATATTGCGTGTATATATACAATAATACCTATCTTCACGTAGACGCCAATTCGTTTCAGTATCATGACTGACTGGCGTAGCGCGTTTCTAATCTGCTGGAATTATTTCGCTACATGTGTACCAATCACTTGTGCCATTACCTTTTACTTGGACTTGGCTAAAAGTAATAAGTGTGCAAACACGTTTTGAATAAGTGTAGGAGTATCGGACGGTTTGTTTGTCAGGATTCGCGACCTCGTAAGTTACGGCCGCGTTCACACGCGGTAGGTATCGGTATATACATCGGGTATGAATTGTCGCCGCTTGTGAAGTCCCCCGGATCTAAACAGTTTTTAGATCCGGTGAATTAGCGGCACGGCTAACGGCGCTCGTCGATTTACGAGCGCTCGAGTTTCGCGAAAGAACCCTTCTCTGATTTATGTACACCGTGGCGGCTCTCGATTTACGTACTCGGACCGATAACAAATGCTTACGCTCCTTCAGGACCACCATACACTACCTATTAGCTTGTATTAAGCAGTACCACCCGTCGAGGAGAAAAAAATTCACTGTCTCTCCATACCCAAACTAATCATCTCATTATTAAGTCTCAGTATCCTCTGATCGATGATTTTACGTATTTTCTTAAAACCCTTTATCTTATGATCGGGTACCCGTAGGTATATATCTATTTTTAACCCTTTATCCTTTAACCTCTATATTTTTTGAGGTCTCTGTCTTTTGAGTCCCTTTATTATCCACCTTTATTAATCAGACATTCTTATACGAGCCCTCGATGATCCTATAGGGAATCCCTATAGGGATTTTATTGTTCAGTATGTATCATGGATCGAAGTCTGCCCTTGTAAACACGCATCTCATTATCTCGCCAAGGGATCTTCGCTAATCGTAATGGGCAGCTGCACTCGGCCAACCGGCAATCTGAGAAAATGCCTCGTTCCTTTCGTAATTATCCCTACGCCGGATACATGCACCAAAGTGGGCATCCGTCCACTGCTCGCGATTCGTGTTGTCCAGAAGGTCGTTTCGCGCTTCGAAAGAAGTAGGTATACAACGAATAAGGAATAGGTGTATCGGAGTAGGCGGATATACTTGATCACTTTATTTTTTCCATTAATTTTTTTTTTTTTTCAATTCTTTCCTCATAACAGCCATGGATCTGCTATACGTATAGGGCTCTACGTGTATCTCGTAGTTTTCGATCAACGTCATCCTTGAGATTTTATTTCTCGCGGTATATAAACTGCAGTTTATCCATCTGGCGCCGACCATGCCTCGTTCTTCATTTAATTCTTTTCCATTGCTCGGTGAAAAATGTTAAACGATACCCAATTAGGTTTATCTTGTTTTCCCAGACGGTGAACCTGCCGACAGCTGCGTCCTCCACAGCGCGGCCATTTGCTGCTTGATAATTTAAACGATCGCGATACATATGGATACTCCTACCGTTCTCGTATTATACAGGTGATCTCCGGTAGGGATTCAGTAGATTTTTCTTCGGCACGTATGGCGGTCTTTTTGGTATCGACTTGCCTTGTGGCGATCGTGTGAATAATAAAAACGAAAAAAAAAATTTGAAACAGGTTTTTTTTGTTTCTGTATTGCGCGAGAGGGTGCTGCGGTGGATGGTTAGGGAATTGCGAGGGGTGGTTAAAGTAGCATTATCAGCACGCGCCGCCTTTGTGTGCCTACTAAATCTGTGAAATAACTGCGGAGCCCACTGGTAGGTAGATTCCGCTCGGCCTATATTACGTTATGTCTCTTCGTATATGTATTTCGAAAGCGAAAATTTTAATGATGTTTGCCGAACGCCTTCCTGATCTTTCTCAGTGTGTCCTCATTTTGTCTGCATGTATGTGGGACGTAAATTTTGAATGGCTTTCTGTTCTCCTTGGATACTGGATTTGTATTACGGATGTGCGTACTCCAATGTCGAACTTTGATTTGGTTTTTATTTTTCTTTTCATCGCACGAGAAATTATTCCTGCTAATGCTGATGATGCTATTCACAGAAATAAAATATTATACGTTGTTTGCGTTGTTGCTTATGTACAAAAAGACATTTTTGCGACGATCGTAATTTAAATTTGAAAAAAGTCAAGACGAATATTATTTTTTATGAACAGAATTTTTGTATTTCGATGACTTAATGCGTCGTAGCGCATGAATCTTTCGTTTCAACGTGGGATAACTCGCTATTACACTAATCACTTGAATTGCAAAAGCAAGTTGCTAAGAATCACTCGTTCGGACAATGGCTGCCAGCCATTACGCTCAAGCGTACAAGAGCCTGGAGTTTCGATAACAATAATTTTTGCGGTTAAACGACTAAATTGCTACACGACCTGCGGCTTTTGCGTACCAAAGCCAATGGACGTTTTTACCTGAACTCGGATGCTGCATGCTTTCACATTCTTTTCATTGGCACTCGCGCTCATCCAATTTGACTCAGATTTTAGTTCCTATTCCTCCTTAATTAATTGAGGAGTTCAGAGTATTATTTTTTTTGCAATTATACAACACTTTTGCCCATACAAATACATTATCACGCTTTCAGCACCGTAACACGTAATGTTTGATTTAAAAAATTTTCATAATCATCGATACTCTCGTGCTTCATTAATTTCTACTGTATCTTCATTGATCATCAGAAGGTAACGGTATCGGAATGAGACCCACTGAAGTAGGTAGCCATGAGCGTACACACGAGGTCACGTTCTTCGATTCTTGGCCACCTATCGGAGCGATCGTTCGGTAGATTATAGATAATTTAATTCAGTCAGTCATCATTAATGATTATAGTGGCGAGATCCCTTGGGCCTGCGCATTATCCGACCCGTCGTGCGTGTTTTCCCTTTTTCGGAAAATCGCTGCCGCCATTTCAAGCATAAGTTTCGCACGGTCAACATGATACATAGTAGCAACCAAGTCGTTGGACAGTATAGCTATATCTAAAAGTCAAGGCATCGTCCAAAATGGTAGACGCGTGAACGATACTCTATACAGGGGGTTACATAACACGATATTCCTACGTGAAAATTACTAGAATTGAGGTAAAAATTTGAATTGATTACTCAGTGAATTTTCTTCCGTTCTCATTGGTCCTCTCTGATTTTGCTCTTTCACGGTCGTCTAGAGGAAATTCACTGACTACATCGTTCGGCCATTTGGGCAGCGCCATCTATACCTACCTGCTCTCGATCGGCTTGTCCCATTCCTCGATTTATATTGTCGAACATTAAAGTCCTGGTTACCTCGCGAAAAAGGGACCGGTTCATCGGAGCAATTTAAGTCGTCGAACCACTCGCGCTCCGTTAACTCGCTTAATTCCCTCAAATTGACGCTCGGCTAATTTCACTCGTGGGACCACATACCAATGAAATTGATAGTTTTCCGACTGACCATTTTACATATGAATCCCATCGGTGTTACCTTATAGACGGTAAAAATTTTTTTACCAGACTCGAATAATACAATCAGAATAAATGAAATATACAACCGTAACTATTAATCGAGATACTCGTATTTCATTATAATTAATCAATTCACGTATGGTTGTATTTTTCTCGTTATAGCGACCGTGCTGAGTACTCGTTAATAATTGAAGCGACAATATATCAGGTGTAATGTATATACAGTATCGAAGTATTGGAGATTACCTAAATTGGCCTTTGTACGGCAAATGGCGCCTGAGCTACTCCGTTCCACGGCATTTCGATCCTGGTCGACGGGGAGAGAGAGGTTGAGGCTGAGAAAGAGAGAAAGAATGAACGTATATATGTGTATATACATATATAGTATAGGGCTACAACCTTAATTTCTCGTTCATATCTATACACTGTAAAGCCTGAGAGCCTGAAAGGCTATGCTCTATAGGTGAGCAACCATAACCGCACAGGATATCAACTCCTCTTGGTCGGGGGCCGTCTCATTACCCGCTCCCCAGAGATACCACGCTGTGCTTGCAAGTCCCTTATAGTTGGACTGACATTATTCGTAGTTCGATTATGGACGAAGTACCACGTACAAAATGAAGGTCTACCTGACCAAATGGTCAACTTTTAACAATTTCACCTTCCTAGAACGAAAGATGGTATTCATTACTTCTGGTCGTGGAGTGACCTGCCTCGTCGTCCTTTTAAGTACTAACAAGTCTTTAGTCAACGTTACGCAATAGAATTTACTCAGGACTATATCAGTGCTCACGCTATGACATTAATTTGCGCTATAAATAATGTGCATACACACCAACAACCAAGTGGTACACGTATAATATTGACAGGATATTTTGTCCCTAAAAATTTTTTTTGGACAATTTAAAAAAATTCTTAGTTGAGGAAACTCTTTTACAATATTAAAAAAAATGGCCGGGTCTTCCATTATCACGCTATTTTTTTTCTAACTACCCGATGTCCTAAACTTAACGTCTACTTAGATATCTTTTGTCTTAAAGCACATGGATCGTATCTCGAGGAATTAGTCCATTGCGGGTGGAGCACACTGACTGGCCTTAGGTGCCCATAGGCAAAGGAGTAAGGTAACGCACCCTGCGGTGGCCTTTGGTTTCTCGAAGGAACGAAGGATGATGCATGGCGTTACACGCATATATGCCCCATTCTACCTCCCCCTCTCCGTTCTCTTGGTCCTCCCCTCGTCCCTCTACCGGCGCACAGCATCCCCTTACCCTTCGTCCCGTGTCTCTCCTGTACCTCGCATCGGTCCTCCGCCTCCATTTAGGTTATAAGCTTGGCCACAAGCAACCCAACAGAATAATAATAAGAATGAGACTAGAGAGACTATTCCTGTTACGTTGCATTCTTCTTGTTTAAACTCGCTGGACCACCCCGGATCCCAACCTATATGGCACCCACACGGTGTAACAAGAATATTTATTCATACGGTGAACTGTGCTATTGTGTCCCTCGTGACAGTAGGACCGATCTACGGTCGCACGGAGCACTGAGGAAAATAATTGAAGCCTAATGATAACGCCGTGCAATCATTGCAGCATCCTTCACGGGACCATTACGTAAGGGTAAAACAGTCTGGTAAAAAAAAAGCCTAATTTTTTTTATCGTCCATTGCATTCGCCACGGAACGCTGTGAAGCAGGAAGGTATATAGAAGTTTTGGACGAATTCCAAAATTCTTGGAGTTATTCCAATTGCGGGGGTAATTAATTGTCACTGGCATCCGGCCTTAAGAATGTAGCCCTTTCGACGTCTCGGCGAAGATGTCTTTGCCTCGGGACGATGGGTATCGATTATCGTGGAATTCACTTGGGATATATACGTATTACGTATAGTTGGTTCTCAGCTTGAAAAAAAAATTCGCGTGGACAATCGCGAAAGCCGGCGTCAGTAGGCTAATCGTTCGAGTACACTTGGAATCGAGTGCTTTTGCATAGGCGTATCGCTTATGGAATATGCCGGCATACAATTACGGTTATTAATCTATTCGTTAAGATAATTATTTGTTTCTTGACGGGTGGGCCGTAGAAGCCAAGAAGAGATGTCGGTAATTAGGATGGGTTGCATGTCGTAAAGCAAAGTAATTTGTGTACCTTGGAAATTATCGTGGTCACGACGTGTAACGCGAACTATACGGTAACGTTGTAATTACGTCAATAAAGCGAAGCTGCGTTAATAGACAAATTACATTGCACGCGGAATGTACCGTCAGTATGTACCTGTATCGTACACGTGTTTATAACTCATGTAAAGATACGTACTGAAAGTCCATCCAAAAGTACAGCCGGTAGCAGGTAGACTCAACGTTCGACGCTCGCTAACCTCCCTTATATATATTATCCCACGCTGGTTATTATTATTCTGATACCAGTCTGCTTCTTTTTTTACATGCATTGCACGTATATCCATACGGAGCCACGTGAAATCTCACCTGTCCATCCGTCGTATATGTTGCAATTTAATTTGCATAAGAGGTCTCCACCGCGTCGCGATCTTTCGCTACTTTGATCCACGTTACAGGTACAGCCCTAAATAGTAGTTAGTTTGTTTTGGTATATCTGTATATATTTGTGCTATGTATATCGCACGGATATAGTGATAGTAGGTATGTACAATGCACAGGTACCTAACGTACAGCAGATAGGTATACATTAAGGGTGCACATTCTCGTGGCAGCTATTCACACACGAAGGAGGGGTTGAAGTAGAAGGGTGGGATTTCAGGTGGACGGCAGCGACACGCAATGGCTGGCTAGGCGCTTGCTATAAATTATAGCGATTTCTTTGGAGCAACCCTTGTTTATGGGGGTAGGCGAAGTCGATCGAGCCGGCCGATACGCCCCAATGACATCAAAGGGCTCGTGGTGACTGCGCGGTGCTCCTTCATTATTTTGGTACCCCAGACTCAACGTTCAGCCTCCAGATCGTGCTCTTCGGGATATGTTCTTATCCTTGGAACGTATGTGTAACGCATCCGCGAGATCGCGCGATACAATGAGTAGCCTGTTATTTATTGCATTTAAATGAACCCTCACCGTGTAATTGCAGCATGATGCATCAGGATGATTTGCGAGGCGTGCGGAGGTTCACCTTCTAGGTATCTACCTCATTCCTACCTATATTCAATGGCTATAGTATACCTGCATCGCATTGCCTCCTCGCTACCTTCTCCGCGCATTTGGCCGTAATGGCAAATTATTGCCCGACGCTCCTGCCTGGGTCTGGACTGCTGGTAGGACCCGTGTAACTTTCTTTTAAGTATTACTGCCCTTGGCTCTCTCTTTTCGAACGTAACATCGAGCACTTTTATTGAGCGCAAAGAACTGATTAGTTTCAGGGACCTCAGGGCAGGTACAACGTGCACCGATATTACGAAATTTTGGCAAAGATTGTATAATTAGTGAAAAAAAAAATGAAAAACTTTTTTGAAGAATTTAATCAAACTATGTACTTAGGATTAGTATATCGCGTGTTGCTCTCGTAGCACGACTATACGGCATCCTAAATCTTGTCACGGGTTTACGAGTCTCTCCTGTCGCGGGAGTGACGCTGTACGACGCAGGGTGAAGCGTTGGGGAATCGCAACGGGGTCACTGGAATTGCGTGGGGTGGACTGACTATTTCCAGGGTGAGAAGTTCTGCCTAAGGTCAGGGACGGTGAATGAATGAGGGAATGCCTGCTTATTACAGAGTCGATTGAATGAACGCGCTTCGATCCCAGCCTTCATTAAATTCGTATTTGCCAACCCTGGTTGAAGTTCTTGGAGCTCTTTTTTTTGCCTGCGGAGGAAAAATAACGCCTACCAACGTAAAGAGGGAGAATCAGGAAATCTACAGAGGGTTGATGCAATACGATGCGGTTTTGTTACCATGAAGGGTCTAGGGATTTGTCTCTCTTGAATGTGTACAAGAGAGAGAGAAAGAGAGAGAGAGAGAGAGTCGTCGGATGGAGGAGGATGGCAATGGCAAACGCGGAGAGTCCATGAGTAGGATTACAGAAGGAGTCGGACAAAGACAGCGATGGACAGAGGGTGTGAGTATACGGACGAGAGAGAAAGAGAGAGACAGAGTGAGGGATAAAATGAGTGAGTTCAGAGAGGAGGAAATTAGTGTAGTGGATGGAGTTTGGTATGCGTGAGCGGACCGAGTGGATGGCCGGCGTCACGCCACGCGGACCCTGAAAAGTTATGGTTACTGCCACGGGAACCGGGAAGGGCAACCGACTAAAAATAATATTACGCTTTACCGACAGCCCAATTTCGTCACAAGACACATATAACGGCTACGTGACAGATACTTCGTTATCGGGCCTTGTGGGTCAACTATGAAACCATTTTTTGGAGCAATCTTTTATATACGCGCATTGACCCTGAACCGGATGGCATTGGAGGCAACGGCCGGAAGTCTTTCTCTTGCCATTTTCCGGTTACTGCATTGTCATTCGTTAACAGATTTTTTTCCCGGTACGAATCCACATGCCGTTGGTTCATTTAGAGCGACGTAATTAGCTGTTGCCGTTTCTGCAATGGGATGTAAGGTTTTTCATGGTTTTCTCTTTTATGCATGTAGCGGCGCCACGATTTTATGTTTATTTCTAGGTAATAAACTAGAAGCGTCCTACTTTGGTTTATTACTTTGCGACCTTTAAAGGACGATTCTGACGTCACGATTCCCACGCGATTATTGAATTTCTACTTGTATTCTAATGTCGTTAATATTATGTATGTGTTCCGTTATTCTTCTCACAGCTAAAGGATTTCGTCCTGGACACTCTAACTTAGTGTGTGCAATTTAATTGCTTAAAAACAGCAGAAGGTGTACCAAATGGGATTGTAAATACTTTGTAAATACGTAAAAGAAACTTAATAAAGCAACCGTATTGTAACATCGTAATCTCGTTTCGCTTTCACTAAACTTGCCTTATGATTTTTCCATAACCATCCAACCTTGGCTATCATCCTATAACACTATATATTTACTCGATATTCTAAAACCATTCAAATTTAACGTCTCCAAATAAAACCGGTTATCCAGTCCAATACATTGGAACCACACAAATGTTCTTGGTTCTTGTCGAAAAGGTTAGAATATTTTGTACGATTGTGGTAATTGATTTGTTTTGTAAGGTATATGTATCTAAAAGGTGATAAGTACACGGTATAGGGTATATTTATATATATATTGATCATAGTAAGAGAAGCAATATGTAAAATATCGTATATAACATGACTGTGGATAAATATTCAGAACGGTAATGTTTCTGCTATTGAACGGGTCCCATACGTGTTTGCAATATTAAATGCTCGCCAAGAGATTTCTCTCCTAACCTTACCCGTGACATCGGTAGCACGTGGCCGCCGGTTGTCAGCCATAAACGGGCAGCCAAAACCATGACAGTGGTTTGGGTAGGGAAGGTTCGAGTGTAAGAGGGCCTCGGGTGTGGCCTGAAGAGGCGAGCGCCATCGGACGGCAGGTTGCCGAACTTTCGGAAGATTGTTTCTCGAGGTTGCACGGTCGGTAAAACAGTTTGTAACAGGCCCACGTGTACGTGGAATCATAGGCACTACCGTGCACTTTACGGCAGGGTGAAAGAACAGTGTTGGGCAAATGTGGGAAGGTTCCCGGGGGCGGGATTAAATGTTTTATTATCCTGCGAGTGTTTGTTAACCGTGTTGAATTGCTTAATTTCGGATTTTATGCACACGCCATTCACGTAGATTAGAATTATTGCACTGCAACGCTTCATGTCCTTTAACAAATTTTCGCAATTGTTTTAAACCTTAATTGTTTTATCAACAAAATATTGTTTTCTCCCAATAATATCAGACGGTCCATAACGTGGAAATTATCCATTCTAATTAGCGTGATCGCCACAATTTCTCGTGGCAAAAAATTTTTAATCTTCTAGTAAAGATCGTTTGAGCAACTAATTTCCAGGAATTTTCACCCGAGTCCTCCATCCAGTTGATTTGATATTATCAACATTACAGAACACAGATTATCTACTCTATTTATTCGGCATGACAAAAATTGATTATTACACAAATGTCATTTTCACACGTGTCATAACGAATGAAGACGTCGTACCAGGGAAAACCGCATGGCTGCCAGAAAACTGTCGAATGGCCTAGCTGTTATGGTTGCTACCAAAGCAGGTCATTATGGGGTCGACCATGAAGCATAAGGACAAGGGGGCAGGACCTGGGTTCCCTTAGGAAACACCCCTGCGGCCATACCTGTACACAGTATGGCTCCTGTACCCGACGACCAACTCCCATACGTCGTATAAACCGGCAATCAAAATATAGGGAACCATAGGAATTCCAAGGCAAGAAGATAGTCTCTCTGGCAACCTCGCGACGAAGAGGACACGGCGCCTCGTTAGTGCCTTGTCTCGGCGAACTTGTATCCGATCTAGTCGTATGTGCCGTGAGTGCTGCGATCGGCTATTGTGTTGGTACCGTTCGAGGAATCCAGCTGTCGGACACGTAACCGGTAGACGCTGACTCTGCTTCAGGGACAACACACCAAGACAGAACAGCCGGCCAGTCCCTTCCTGGAGCACCACGAAACTCTAGGTACGAGGTCGTAGATTATGTCGCGAAGTTGCGATAGCGAATGGATAGTCCGTACAGGCTGGTTCAGAAAAGACATAGGATAGAGAATATATATGTATATTAAAAAAAAAAACTCGATACAGGCGAGAACGATAGATTAAATTGTGGTTGGTTTACCTGGTTGATGGATCGGCAAGTCCTGGACTATAAAGGAACATGCGAAATCTCAGGTTGAAAGGTATTATCTATATATATTTATGTATAGATATATAAGTATGTACATATGTCCGTATGGGTTTATTCTCGCATTAAGGTAGGAATTGATGGGAGCGTGGGTAATAAATAAAAAAGAATTGATACCCGAGGCGTTATCAACGTTAGTTGAGATGATCACTCGCTTGGGAGGTCTGTTATCTAGTTCCACCGTACCCACCCCATGGCTTCACGAACACGCTAACTAACTAACCGGCATTTACATTGCTAATTGCACGAGCATGTGAGTGTAATGGTACCTAACGTGGACAATGCTTCAAGGGAATTAAACCTGTGCTCTGGAAGCACAACCGGACAGTGTAGCATTTCCTAAAGCAAAAGAGCCATTAAGTTAGCGACGGAGAAGAAAATTTGTCGTGCGATACCCTTATTTTTTTTCGAATAAAATTATTCCAAACTATTTCTATATATTGCGAGGTTCGGAGAAAAGCAAAAGAATGTCTCAAAGAATTAGATAAAATTTACATACGAAATTCCAAACCCCTCCTTTAGCCGGTATTCGCAATAAGGGCTCAGTGTCCTGAAACATTCTTAGGTACGTCAAGAACTATTAATCAGTAGCCAGGAAAAGCTTCCCCGGTAGAATTCAGAATGTTCGCCACTGGCGTCGAAGAGCCGGGCGCGTTTTGCGAAAGGATCGCGAAGACGGCGCAATTAACGCAGAAGGACGATAAAATGTAGCCAGTGTAATTTCGCGGTGGGGTTAACGATCTCTCACCCTGCGCCGCGTCAAACTAGGCCGTTTAATGGGCTGCAGTTTCAGCGTCCGAGGAACGCCGAAACAACGCGACTATTTGGTAGTGGTTATAATTACAGTGGGAATGGAGGCTGTTGTTTCGCAAGAGTCTAGGTAGGGGATGATACAGAGGGAAAGCGAAGACGAGATTCAGGATTACTGGTTATGTCGGTATACGAAAATTTTTCAAAAATTCTTGTCAAACCTAAAAATCCTAATTGTTACCGTGTAAGATGCATCTGTGATACCGGATGCTGTAGTTCGTTGGGCGAGGTCCACCGTACACCCTTCCCTTCTCTTCTACAAGCTCAGCAGCGGCACTTTGGTATATCTTGCTTCGGGCTAAGGACGCGAGCTTTAGCTCTTCCAGGTTTCGCGGCCTGGAGCGAAGCATTGCTACGCGAGAGAACTTTGCCTGCTGTGCCCGCGCGTCTTTCTCTTTTTTTTTTTCGTCAGTGTATTAGGGTCTCGTTGTGCGGCAAGGCACGGCTGCCTTGGAGGAGCGATATTCGTGCGAGAGCCAAGCGTGAAATCGGCGACCTGATCCCGGCTGCGAAGAATGGCCGACGCGAGACTGCTCACGGCAGCAGCTCGAAAAAAAAGAGTCGCAAGAGGGAAGGTTTGACAGTAGATGAATTCAGTGGCGAAGATGGCTACTCGGACGGCATTTTGTTTCGAAGCCCAACTGTGCGTGGGTCTTTACGACTCGAAGCCTCAGGAACACCCTGCATCGGCCTTCCCGTTCTTTACTCTTCGTTTTCCCATTCTCGTATACCTTGACTTCATAGACGCTCAAGCACTGTGGTCTCTGTCATATTTTCTATGACGCTTCTACGTATACCTATATATACACATGCCCGACTGTGGGTACTATAAAAATTCATACACCAATGCGTTACCAACGTACTAACGAAAAGTAGCGGAGTAGGTACTCAATCCATTGAAGAGGGTTACTATGGCGGAGTTTATACTTGGATACGGGAAGTTGAATATCTCCTTGCTATATGCACGTAGCTATATGCAAGTCTGGTATAGTTGCACTAGGTATCTTCCATGTAACGTAAAGTAAACCAACTTTTATATACTGCGACGTCTCGCTGCGCATAATACACTCGACTCGGCACACAGTACGAGAATCCGAGAAGGACGGTTTCTCTCAAGCTATTTCATAACCTTTGTATACGTAGGGATATATGTAGAGTATATAGTATATGTATGTATTCTTATATACTATACAGAAATAGGTAGGGGTACGCAACGTGTGCCAAAATCGTATCGACCCTGAAGGTCTCCTGATGTATGGCGTCTGGCATTTTTATCGGGCAACGTTTCAAGTCTTCCGGTTTTCCGTCACTGCGCGAAAACGTGGTAAAATTTCAAGTGCAACTCTAACCTTTTGTACGTATACGTGTACGCAGGAGAGTAAACACAGTGCATTGTTTCGAGTTTAATATTTTTCTGAATTTACTATATATACTTATGGGAATAATGTTGCCAGCCAGACTCGTTCTGCTGTTATTGCAACGTGCCTGTGACATAAGATCCCATTCGCTACTGCGTTTCCGTGAGCGCTGTGCGTTGCGTAAACATAATACGGGCAAAGACGTGACTGCGTGACAGTCAGTGCGGCACGCGCTGCACGTGCAACGGCTACTCGCATTCGCTATGCCGAATGTGTTCCTTACCCACATACGTAATTAGAATTGGCCGTTTGCGGAAAAGAGTGTGGGACTTGTATTACTTTCTAGATGAGAAACGTTAGGAAATTTTGATAAATAAGTAAATATGGTAATGTAAGGGTGTGGTCAATTCGTATAGTAGTTGTAGGTACTGTGTATAGTAGTAAAATCAGATAGGGATACTTTGGGGAAATTTTTGTCGAAACATTTTTTTTACGTATCTGTGAAAGCGAAAATTCGGAGAGAAAGATGGAAATGTAAAATCTCGGTAGTTCGGTGTACAGTGGAAATTTGAGGAAAGTGAGTGAGAAGAGAAAGAGGGAGAGTGGGAGAGAGGGTGGTGGGAACGATGATGGGTCGTTCTTTCGAGAGTGCGAGTAGCCGAGTATAACGCAATCGCTTAAAAACACAGGCTATAAATTAAGGCTTTCATATTTCATGTACGACCAGCTCGCGTGTTGTCACTCCGGTCTCTCTTCATGGTACAGGGATTATACATCGACGATTTTTATACGTGATCTCATGGTTCTCACGCACGGCTACCGCCATAAGAATGTTAATCATGGGAATTGAGACGATCATGCGGATGTATTAATTATGGGATACGAAGGAATTAAGGGATCTGTTTTCATGGTTCATTCGATTCGTCGAATTCACGGGGTTTTAAAATAAAAATATAAGATGACATTTTAATCGTAGTTCTTTTACTGTGATATATAATAATAATAAATAGTGACCGCCTAATAGGATATACAGTGTACGATTAAGGGAGGCTGCGCATAAACTTCAGCAAGAATTTCCCATCTCCCTCGTGAAAATGCCATGATAAAAGATAGATGCGAGGAACTTGCCTTTATGGAGGGGGCTTATGTAAGGTGGTTATAGGGTAAGGGGTGGTTAGAGGGAGGGCTGAAGGGGATGGTTGGAGTATACGTAAGGAATGGCGGCCACTGTCGAGGTTCAGATAGGGTCGGTACCCCTAACAGTCGAGGAGACCAACCCCTTATGAAGGGTAGGAAGCAATTATAACACTAAATTAAGGGCGAGGAAAATTCGGTAATTAGAGGGATTCAAAAGGGATAAAGTGGTACTATGGCGTTTTTCTTCCGCGAGCTTCATCTTGTCTCCCTCTAAACCTACCCTCACTCCAGGATACTCGACCCCCTTATGGCTCCGTGTCACGACTACTTTAAGACGAAACTTTTTCACACGGGAAATTGTTCCCTCGTTGCCAAGGGGTGGTGGACGGAGGCTGATAGCACACCCCTCTCACCTCTCTATGGAGTTCCTTACTTTTCTCCTGCAATCGCCACTGATAAGATACCCTTATTCTCTCATTGTCGAATATTCACGAAAACTCACCCCCATCTTAATTTTCACAAGTACTCTCCTACACCTGACTGACGACTTTTTTATCTTCGTGGTTACAATTTTTACTGTTTCCTTCATTTCGCTGAAATGCAAGTGTTCACCCCTTATAGAAATTTTCACTGACGATTAAATCAGCTGATGCAACATGGACGCTACAAATCGAACGGACTAATCTAACGAACGGCAGGTAGTCGATGTACACAGTCCGGACATGGAGAAACGTCACGGTTTACGCGCTGACGCGGCAGTGTCCGTCACTGTGGGCGCCACAGTGCACCCTGACCACTCTCTGTAGCAACCCCCCCCCCCCTAGACGACCCCACAAATATATCTCCGTTTGGATTACACTGGACTACCAATAGGGTAAACGCAAACACACTGTTGCAGAAACGGCGCAAGGGGGGTGGAAGAGCCGAGTAAGGGGTAGTATAGGTAGTGCATGTATATAAGCGCGCGTGCGAGGACATTGCTATCCGTCAGAGCGGGTAAACCGAAAACATAAATTTAATAGGTTTCACCCCCTTCTTCGAGCTTTATGGCGCCACCGAATTTCCCATTAAATAAACAAGCGCCATGTTCATTACGGACCGGCTCCGATCGGACTCCATGTACCTAACCGTGCGATACCATAGACACTGTTTCCTGTATAGGTGTGTATATATATATGCGTTCTCTTGGCTTAGGATGTTCCTTACCCCATAACGATACCTATATATATATATACATATACTTGTGGCTATTCGATAGGTCTCGCCGAATAAGGTACTTCAATTAAATTCGAAAAAGAAAAGTAAGCTTGTAACGTGTTACGAGTTCACTACGTTCCTCGAGGTCGCGACAATGTACCACGCGGTAGGTCTACGAGATTCAAATTAAATTTCAAACTTTCGAATTCGAGGAATGGAGAATTTTCGGAATTTACCAGTCGTACACTAAGGAATCATTAGGCCAATTACCCACACTAGATGTTCGTTCGTGTATTGGATCATTGGATCCTCGTCATTAGTATACATAATGAGATGTCATTCTCCTTCTATGTCCTGTTTCAGACAGTAAACGATTCTGTATAATGATAACATAATAGTAGAAAAAAGTTACGTAACGTCAGATATTTTTCTCTTGCTATCTAAATCGATATCAAATTATATATCGATTACCCTTTTTTTCTCGCTATATATATATACTATATGCAGAGTGCGTAGCCAACCCTTTATCGAAAACGCATAGGTATGCAGTGCGTGCAGACATGTGCACGAGTAACACTGTAACTCCTGCTTGCTGATAATTAGCGCATCCATCAGCCACAGCAAGCCGCCAGCTAATGCCGATCGTACGTTATCGTTATCACGGGTTCCCCATTTTGTCCCCTGCCTTCCCCATCTCTCCAGCCCCCTACCGATCCCCTCTCCCTACTCTTCCCACCCTCGTACCGTCTATTTGTACGTAGTGCGTACGCGAGGCGCCATCCTCCTCCTCCATTGCATCGGCCACCTCATATCGGTAGGCAACGCATGAGCTGTCGATATCGCCAATAATCTAATAACCAGTCACCGCCAATCGATCGTAAGTCACGTGTCTACAGATTTTCCGACGTTGCCTGTAAGCCAATAACGTTTCTCTTGGATTAGCAATTCGTTCGGGAGAAAATGTTCCGAAGGACGGATTTCGAGAGGTAGGAACGGTACCTATGTCAAAACGAGCCTATTTCACGCCGGGAATAATCAAAGGTAGAATATTTTCTACTTTCTTTCTCATAAATATTAGGACCGTTATCGCCACACTGGAATTTTGGGGGGATGTGCTGGTTTCGGTTTATCTGTAGCCTATATCTATATATATATTTGCCTTTCCGTGAGGCATCGGTTCTCCATTGCTTTTCCATTAAACTTCACTTTATCGCGACCCCGCTCGTAGATTTTACTGTTCCTTATGTCAGACCGATGTGGGAGGTGCTTTCGCCCATCGCGAGTCGTTTAGGGCCGTTTTGTCAATATGTCGCCAAATACTTTTTTGCAACCGAACTGTCTCTTAGGTTTGGACTCTAGTCGGGTGTCTCGATACAATCAATACTACTTTGGCAAATGTCTTTTTACATACGTAGGAGCACTTACATGTTTCCAATAAAAGTATATACGTATAGTCATTGATTTCAGTTAATATTTGCTACCTTATAGTCGATCTGTCGTTTAGTTATGAAAAATGATAAAATTATGATTAACATAATTTTTCATTAAAGTCACCGGGATGCATCAGTCGTTTATGCCCTTTCGATTTAGCTTCTATCGTAATGAATTATTTTCTTATTAGCTTCCACTGAAAATTACCTATTCGGTTGCAAAAGCCTTAGGCGCTTTTGGATCGAGCCATGGTTTATCGGCGCAAAGGGATATTCAAATGGCCGTATTTGAGCACGACGTACGTTGCGCTGATATAGAACTACTAAACAGGTCGTAGATCAGGTTAGTTAGTTATAGCGTTACTCTTGCGCTCCATCGCCGAACCAATTCCCACTGGTGTTCTGGATCATTTGGCGGCCCGCGGCCGTGAGAGGCGCGCATGCACCACGAACGATGCGCAATCGAGATGCACAATGCAGGTCTCTCGGTGCATCCGAAACCGCCGACTAAGGTGAGGATGTTTTATTGGTAAATTGGAAATTTCCGTGTGAACTCGAGTGCTCCTTAACCAGGGAGATGATTTTCGTTACGATTTGTCTCTTAGACATAGATATGGTTACATTGCTCCTAGGTTATTACTTATCACATTTGAACGATATTAAACAATGTCATACATTGTGCTTTATTGATTCGACGTCACTAGCGTAGTTTCTTATATAAAAAAAATAATGTTTTTAGTCATAATTGACTGTATAGTGGTCCAGTTGAGAAAGTAGAAATATTTAGAATTACGGAATAAAAATTAGGTTCAATTTCCTGTTTATTGTGAAGCGAAACGAGCTCAATTATTAAAGTCACGATTTTGTCAGAGATGCAGATAAACCCGTATGATTCTTGGATCTCTTGTACTTCTCGTGAAACAAGAATTTCTCAGCGGTCGAAAATTCGGTGGGAATACGCAATCGTAGACTTACGTAAGACTACTTTGGATTCCATTAGCATTGGGTACGAATTGTTCGAAATTTGTATCCAGGTGGATATCAGGTCTTTACTCATTTCATATTCTATATGATGCATATAATCTCTTGGGAATAATATGCTGAAAATCTTGTTAGGTATTTCCAAAGGATCGAATAGATACTTGGATTGCACGTTGGGTTAGGTACTGTAGCGAAATACTCCCTTGCTTCGAATGGCAAAAAATTTTTTGTAGACGCATACATACTGGAATTAAGTTAGTACTGTTACCCGTGAGAATACACGTATAGTAACATGTGGTGGAATATTAAATATTTGATATAAGATATTTACTACTGATTACAAACAGCACTGATAGTTTTCTTTACAACGTTAGGTGCGTTGTTGTAGGAAAAACCATTTTTAAGTATATAAAAATATTGCTTACAAGTTCTAATGAATTCTGTACAGGGATCGAAAATTGTATTAAATTTTAATTATACTTTTATTTTCAGGTAAGGACGATAGCGCTAAACCCTATTGGACCTGGCTGCAAGGTAAGTAAAATTCGCAGAAACCGAATCTACAGAATATCATCCCTTTATCACTATAGTAAAATATATCAGAATGCCCCGAATGATATACCCGGTGTAAAATCTACACTGTCGTTACGTCATTCCGTTATACATCCCAGGTCGTACACTAAACTGAATATGTGGCAGAGGATCTCACGCGGAGCTTGCTCGGCGGGAATAAAAAGTCGAGGGGTGAATTTCCATGGGTTTCTATAGGACGAGAAAAAGTCGGGAGAAATACTACTAGAGGAGAGAGGTAGGAGAAAACAGCTGGGAGTTAGTTTGTGGAGTCCAGTGTCATGGCATAGTGTATATATCTATATACATAATATAGTGTATATATATATATATATATACATATAGCATAGTATAGCATACAGTAGGTGGCACTGGCGAAGGATGTTTTTCCAAGGGTGCCACCGCGGCAGTACGATGCCTTCGGGGGTGATCAATAAATATTGGCTCTCGGGGGGTGAAATTGGGGGTAGGACGGACTAGCGTATATACGGCATAGCAGTAGAGAGCATATCATATATATATATATATACATATATATAGATATATATAGAGAGAGAAATAGCGAAGGGGTAGCTAGCGGCAGAGGACAGTCGTGCTGCGGTTGCCGCCCTCTTTCCTATATGGCATACGACGTATGGTAGATATAACCACTTGCTATAGGCTATGGAGAATCGCTCACGGACTGTAATTCCCTGCAAACTTACTGATCGATACCCGCTTTAGGCTAAAAATGGAGGGTCGCGGAATTTACGACGCCGTGAGGCGGCCGCGTACAGTAAAAATCCCGGCCAGAATGACAGGCCTGACGTTTCCCATCTGCGATTCTGCCGCCGTGGGATTGAGACTCCAAACGTTTTGCCGTGGAAGATGAAGATTTATGGGAAACCTCTTTCTCTTTGGACGGGATCACTCGTGGAATCGGCTCGAGTCATCCTTGCGGTTTATAAGGGAAGATGGCGAACGCGAAGGCCTGTACGTGACTGTACGAGGACGAGTCTTGCGTAAGAAATGTCCTGGGTACAAAAAATTCTTGTTATTCTTTCGTTCTTTATTTTTCCTTGAAAGGATTATTACGTCATCCGTAGAAAGCCTGGCTGAGATTACAAGTAAATGTGCATATGAATGTTAAATATAGAATACGGAGATATCTACTCTTTAACGTGCTCGATATACCGGATGACATAAATTACTCTCGCGTTGCTTTTGGATGTGCTATGGGATTTCGCGCAGTTTACTTTCTCTATGGGAAAATGGAGAATATACGTTGAGAAATTCAAGTACGCCATACGACGATACGCCAAGCTGGATGATGGAAGGAGCGCGCTGTTTCTTCGAGCGTGAAATGGCCGGGTTAACCGTTCGCACGCCCCCATGAAAATGGGGATGGGCGGGGTGTGCCTTGGTAACCCCCGTACAAAAGTTTACCCAGTACCCATAGTATTTCCATGGAGTATAAGGTATCTGATGACGAGAAGGAATAAACGTGTATACTCGCGACTGTATAAATACCTAAGTCATTTTCATCCCTTAAGAATAATGAATATTTAAACGACAAAAGACAAGCCCTGCTGGCCGCTGTATATGGAAATATTATCAAACTGGAAGTTGAGTAAAAATATGTTAGAAAAAAAAATAATCACGTATATGGATGTGACTATGAATATATTAAAAGCCGCGTGTAAGCTAGAGAGCAAGAAGGATCGTGCCGAGAATAGGGCGGGCATTTTCTCTACTCCCCCATGCAAGCCAGGAGACTCACACCCCATAGAACGCTCTCGCTATACCGAAATGGGGTTATATCGTCAGCATCACCCTCTCACTCCCTTTACTATACGCGAAGATCTCGGAGAGGTAAGATAAAAGTTATGCGCTCTGCTATGCGCCAGGGAGTCATAGATCACTCGTTGGACGTCTGCGGGGACGTGGTAGCAAGAGAGAAACCTCCCTTTTCATTCCACCGAACCCACTCACGAAACTCGTAGAACGTAGACCAGCCCTTCGTATTCCTATCTCGGCTATCTCGGAGCCCCAGCCGCGTCTCCGGCACTCGCTCTCGTCTCTCCACCGTAAATATATCATGCGATATATCATCGGTTTTACCTATAAAATCCCAAAGCAGTCGCACATGGCATCTTATAAGTATTTGCGTGACGAACAATATACTTGGGCGTGGTCGTCATTGAAAAATATTTTATGACATAAAATCGTACATGAGTACACTTTGAAATTTGACATGTAGAAAGTACATAATAACGTTTGTAAAGTAAAAATATATATTTTAAGATTTTTTTATTAATCGAATATACAGCTATGTACGTACAGTTATATAGGGGTTTTAACCCTAGAGAGATAATTTTTTGTTCTAACCTACGTTAAAAATTGATTGGGCTTGGGATTAAAATTTACGTAAGTTATCGTTCTAAATACTATAGAGATTCATAGTATTTTTTACAGACTATTTTTACCTAGTGTTACGAGGGCTTCTCTTGGTGAATTACGAGGCCGCTATTCGAATGGGATACATGCAACGTGTGAAATTTTTCGTTTTTTTTTGAAGTTTTTCTCTGTTAAAAGATCTCGAGAACATCCCTATCTTCTTTGGGTAAATTACACGAATGCTAAGAGAATAAGATACGGCTTTCTTTCTCTCTCTCTCTCTTAAGCATCTTCCATCTGTAGCTTCCTCTCATCTTGCCTCGGTATTTTTCGCCTTTATTTACATATAGATACGAAGGCCAACGAGCGTCGCTGAAAACACCCCCCCCCCTCTTTTTATAGGCGTACTTATTCAGCGTTAATAAAATTTGCTCGCACAGAGTTATTGCATGGTTTACGTTACGCCATAAATACAGCCGCGGCTAATACCATCTTCGCGTGAAATTCGCGTTTGTCATACTGCACGTACCAAGGTGTCCGTCGTTTGAATTATTCGCTTATCTTTGCCTTGCTAATTTTTTTTCCCGGCAATTCGCGCGAGAGAAAGCTGTCGTCCGTACTGAATATTTTTAATCAGCGTAAGAGTTTTTGAAAAAATATTTTTTTTTAGAAAATACCTCAATTATACTTTATGAATAATTTTTTTTAACCGAAAAGTACTGCTACCGTTTTTGTATATTTTTTTTATTATACACGACTGCGAACCAGATACCCAGTTTGGGGTTTCTCGACGGATCGAAGGGGTTGTGTATAACCCCAGACGTATTATAAACGCTCACATAAACATTCCACGGCGTTATCAGTCGTCGGACGCCGGGGCGCCGGATATTGTCGCATCCTCCGCTTTGCTCTCTCCGCCATAGGCGAGGCACAGGGTGGTGGAGGTTTGGAGGGAACGTGGAGGAAGAGTGTTGACTGTAGCATGCAGTGTGTATAACAGTAGGTACCAACAACCCTTGTGTATTTCTGGGAGAATTATGGACGTATAATCGTATTGCGTTAAGTACATGCGTACCTGCTTTAAGAGACGTTCTATGTATTTGCTTTCAACTGGAAAGGCTAGTTTCGCAGTGTAGTTTTATGTCGATGATAGTGGTACAGTACTATTGCATAGTGAAAATAAAAATATTTTTTTTAATTCATAAAAATTTCAATACACAAATTTATATTTTTCACGTGGTACGGCATGCGATTTAGAGCAGATACTTGATTTCAAAAGGGAGGCTTATGGAAAATCGAAGAATTTAATTTTCTATTTTATTCTGCAGAACGCTCGCGCTACTTCGGAAATCCTGGCACTGCGGTATAAAGGATGTCCTTCGTATTTTACGGGGGGGTTTTCTTTTTGGTGTTTTTTTATCAGCCATGTCCTGGCATGTTTTACGTGCGCGAACTACGGGCACAAAGGAATTCGAACTTTTACTTTTTTACGGTTCGAGCCAGGACGATTTTCGTTACTGAAGAGAAGCCTCCTTGGTGGTTTCGGTTTTAGTGCACCTTTCGAGGGCACCAGGCAAAACACCTAAGGGTGCTGTAAAAAGACGAGAGGAACTTTTCTTGGTGAAAGTTGCCCTATCCTTATTAGGGTAAGACTTTGTTATTTTACGGAGGGGCGAAAAAAAATGTTCGACGCTTTACCGCGCGGTGAAAGTTTTTCGACGCGTCTATGTAGGCAGATACTTTCGCATCTTCCTTTTTTTCTTCTTCGCACACAAATCACTCGGCTGGCAGTGAAGATTTTTCTTTACGAAAAAGAAAGGCGAAAGGAAACTAAAGAAAAGACGGTCGTACAATTGCAGGTGCATGGGTCCATCTCGGAAATTGTGATTTTTTAAAACGTGGTAGAATTTTATGTAATATTCAAACGTCCAAGTACCGTTTGTAAGAAACGTTGAAAAAACCGGTTTAAGGGTGTCGACAAAATATAAATTTTATTAAACCAAACTCCGTTATTTTCTTGAAATGGGTAAAATTGCCTCATAAACTAAATCGCATTAGACCTGCTCGTCGGTTCGCTCTACTTAAAACCCGCAAAGTTTGCATGGCTAAAATTTGGGTCGTCTTTTAAAACCACCGTGACAAAAATGTTTCGGTACTAGCGCGGCAGTCAAATTACTTTATTACCCTCACTGGCTACTTTAACAAGAAGAATCTCCTGTAAGTTATACCAGTACGCACATACAGACTTTCAAAATTATAACGAATAAGACTTATAGTATGTGCATTAGCATGAATCGTGTAACATGACCCGTATGTGTGCTATATCCATTAATTGAAGTACACAAAAGAAATCTATTAAGATTCTCATACGAATTCAAAGCCATTAATCATTCTAATTTTACTTGTTACAGCGTAACAATGAAATAACCCATCAAGATAACTGAAAATTTTCAAGTGAAAAAAAGTTCCCAAACTATTTGTAACCTTTGTTACATAAATCCAATTGAGAAACGGGGTTGAAGCTAGTCAGATAAGGCAGTAAGTCATATCGTTGAATCTACATGCATAAACTTTGAGAACAATGGCGTCTAGTGCCCTTTTATATCTATGAAAATACAAATGGTGCGATAAAAGAAAAAAAAATAAAGACGCACAAGTGCGTCAGAGGAAAATTGTAAATAATCTTGCGTCAGTGTACTTTCTGTAGGCAGAAATTACATTGGCAAAGTTAGACATTGCCCTAATGAGATTAACAATAATACAGCGTGTTATTCTATACTATACAAAAGTAAAAAAAAATTCAAAAAATGTATAGGATAAAAGTAAGGTCTCAAATTCGAAAAGCACCAAGGGATAAAACGGGATCTAAGAATTCGTTAAGGTCGTTTCACAACGTAGGTCCCGAAGATACCATTATTTATCCAAGCCGTTGTAATTAGATCTGTCTAAAGTCCACTTTTCCGAATCACCCCGGCGTTCGTTGAAGCGGCAATATTATGCGGGCCGCTGGGAAAGATATTGCGGGGGTAAGTTTGCCAGGGGGTTGCGAACGGCGGTGCAGGTTGGGCAGGGGTTGAAAGAGTTAAATCGAGGCGGGTCATGGAGTAGGGGTAGGTGTGGGTTGATAGCGACGAGCAAATAATCGAGTTTAATTGCAAAACCGTCGGCATGATTTAATTACATAGCGTGGCGCAGTTAGGTAGCTATATGTATATAGTACATACATATACACGTACCAGATATATCTATATATCGCGTTAGGTATATACCCTCTGACTTTAACAAGGTACGCAATAATAAGGGATGCAGTGGGAATCCTCGTGACAATATTTTTTATGCTATTTGAAAAATATTTTATTGAGACATTTTTTGCAAATTTTGCAATTTTCTATGTATAATTTGTATAAAAGATAATTTGCATATCTTATTTTTTTATTGTACAATCTATATAGTCCCGGACGCCGTTATACCGTCTTACGTAACTACTTTATAGATAATCATGGAAAGAATGTCAAGTGTGAACGAGAACAAAGTTTCTTTCGAGTATACGTGTACCGGTTCGCCAGACTGGATTCGTACCGAGAGCGAGGTTATCTCACGGAGCTTTTTGTCTGGCAGTAGAAACGTGGCAACACGCGAAGCCAACCTGCGACAGGCAGATTGCACAGTGATAGGAGAACTGCGAAACACGCGAACCCTTTAACCCTACTCCCGCCCCATTCTAAAGCCCTTTCACCATTTTAGATTGATAATAGGCAGAGAAGTACCGTGATCCCGTTTAGCGATTAGAATAGATCCTTCCTGCAGTCGGCCGTTTCTCGTTGCGAAAAGACGAAGTACTGGTAGTCAACAATAACCAACCCTTCATGTCTTTATACAAAACAAGACTACCCTTATGCATACCGTAATTTAAATCGTAAAAATTTCAAATTAGTGAATAAAATGATTCCGCTGATAAGAGATTACCGATGGGCTAAAGTGAAAAAAAATTTATCTATAGCATCAATGTCAGGGCTGGTATGTGTAGCGTAGACTGATTACTCGATATTTTGGCCCTCCTTCCGTTTTTGATCGCAGTAAATTCGCACGTGGCTATAAATTAGCAAAAGTCGTGAATATCCCAAATTTATTATTGGTTGCGTGTGAATCGTATTGTCAGTACTGAGCGTATAAACCGTAGATAGAATTAGCACTTCTCTCTCTCTCTCTCTCCCTCTCTCTTTGTACGTGTAGGAATTCAGGAAGATAGTGCAGTGTCGCGAATCCCACGAGTTCCGAATAGTTGCACAGGTAGAGTATACGTTCACTGCAAATCCAAATGTGTTACTCCCTATCCTCTCTATGGTAGTAACTTCTTGCACACTTACAAGTGTGTTGTTGTGCCCACATATTTCGCCGTAAAAATACTACACTTGTAAGGGTGTAAAAACTGACTATCATAGAGAGGATAGGGAAATAACAGACTTGGATTTGCAACGTATTCAGTACGGTAGCACAGGGATGGCAACGTACTATAGAATAACACATAGTATGGCGAAGGGGGTTTTACAGTGGAGTGGGACGAGCGCGCCTGCACCTCATAAACTTAAACCCTAATTAACCGGCGCTACGGCTACTCTTGCGTCGTATGTGCGTATGCTTCACGTTCGTACACACGAACGCACTTTGTTCCTTCTCTTGCTTTTCCTTAAACTATCTGTCTCTCTCTCTGTCTCTTATGTATTATATATATGTATACACAGATGTATATAATATATACACAGTTGCTATATGTCTCACTATTGCACTCAATCTCTCTTTCTCTCTCTATCTCCATGGAGAGGTATCCACTAGCGAGAGGCGCGATGTTTATTGCCCGACTTCGCGTAAATTAGCTCCGTCGCGAACTACCGAGCTCTGTTTGCGGTGGAAACGTTATGTAGTTTCGTGGGGACGAGTCTTGCCCGGGTTCAAGATCCTCGGGTGGGCGAGAGAACGCGCTAGAGACACATCCGGAGGCTGGAGAAGATGCCCGAGACGCGGTGAAGAGCCAAGGGACTTGGAAGGTAAAAAGAGGCCATGAGAGTTCAGTGGATATTTCAGTGTCGAAGCTTTGGGAAAACTTCAACGTCCACATAGGATGCTGTGACTCATATGTATAATGGCATGCTCTTCGAATGCTGCACTGGGTCAGTCATATAGTACCGATGCAGATGCTGCTTTGTGTTTCCGTGCACGCTGCCCTTATGAATTACGTATCTAGGTAACAATGGACTTGGTATACGTGGACGATACGTGTTTCCGTGCTCGTTCACGCGTGAACGTTACGTACAGATACTCGGAGTCAAGTGGGTCCAGTTCACAGGATGAATTTTGTCTTGGTCCAGTACGGTTTACGAGCTTCCGGCATTTGAAGCTACATAAATTTATGTGGTGATTATAGAGAATTTTTGAATTTTTTTCCAAAAATTTTATCTATATTGATATTCTAGACGGTGTTTTTAGTGAATTTTCTGAAGAGGACGTAATGCTCTTTTCATACGGCGTGCAGGCACGCTCTTTGGTGGTTATCATTTTTGGGGCTTTATGATTCCAGCCTGGTAAGGCGAGTCCGTATTGCACCGAGAATTAAGTGTTAACATAACTCAGGAAAGTTTAGGGTATAACTAATGTCGCGTCGCTAGGACGAATGAAGTTGTCGCGCTGATATTTACGGGGATGCATGATCTCGAAATTTACAGAAAAGCCTTTAATGTAACACGACAGGGATATTTATAGCGCGTGCCAGCTGACTTTATTCGACTCATGGAAAGACCCTTGGCTGATCCTGTCTCACGCGTATCCGTTGACTGCTCGATTCCGACGATTGCGATGATTCAGGAATGGCGAACACGGGCCTTGAACGTACGCGAGAGGAATCCAATCGAGGCTATCCAACACTCCATCGCTACCCAATCCCTGCACCTATGTTATTCAAAGAAGGAATTTGACAAAAGAATGCGTACATCGCACTGAAGACAAAAAAAGTCACGAGGGGAGCAACGAAAAAAGTTACAAAATAATTTCCCTCTTACCATTTTGACAGTTGCTCTGAACATCCCTGGGCATACTTCAATATAAGTCAAAAAATTGTTTAAACCTGCAAATGCAGCATATTCCAAAACAATAAATACTAGAAATTCCTATAGAGACATCATACTCATCAAGCTCCTTGCACCTGGTTTTCAATCCTACATTCAGAGTAATTCCAGTACCTGGGTTAATCCCTTTTATAGCCTTCAAGTTTGTGAATTTCAAGCATCGTTCGCACCTTAATAAAGGAAGCCGTTCCTAGAAAAGTAAAAAGTGATTTTTCAATATTTTGCACAGTGCAATAGCCTCACGTCTGAGCCGCATGCGCACAAGACCCGTTATATACACACATATACATATATTTGTATATATAACTAAAATAAGAGTGAAAAAGTAAAAACAGTCACCTGCTTAGTCTCTATGGTACTCTGTATCGATAGCGAGGAGCCAGACCTACCGAGAGAGTACACCAGATACAGTTTAACTGACAGTTCGGCAGAAGAAGAGAGAAACAAACGTGCATCGTATCGAAGGGTGGGTCGGACGCGAGAGCTACATACTGGGTGAGCACACTGTACGTGGTGCATACCGTGGTGCATACAGGTGGTCCTGCGCGAGTGTGACGGGGTTTCACCTACGCGCGGGTAGGTGCAGGCCACAGGCCGAGAGAGCAAGAGACGGGTCCGAGGCAAAATCCCAGGACTTGGGCTAGTCTCTTCGGAGCCAGCATGGCCGCCACTACCGCACTCGGGCCAGAAAGAGCAGCGGCTCCTAGGAACGCGTACCCACGTGTTTCTCTACGCCATCGTCCAGGTGATGTAAACCGGCGTTGGCGTCACTCGCGCGCGCGAATCTCCCTCGCGATTCTCAGCCAGGTCGACGTCGAGAGGGTTTTCGACTCCGTGGCGTAGGCGTCGAACGTCGGTGGCGTCGCGGGCGGCGCTGTCGGCCACGCGCAAGCACTGATTGTGAGAAGAGAGCGGGCCAATATGGCGACGCACTGGCTTTCGGCAGCGGGAGTCGCTAGTGTGTCGGATACACAGAGAGAAAAACCGGTCGATGCTGCGCCGTCGACGCCACAGGGTGGGGCGATATTCCAACATGGCCACCGCTCTTATGGTAAGACATTTTATAGGTACGTCAGTGCTTTCTTTCGGATTCTTCTCGTGCAATTATTACCAATGAATTTCAAGTCTGTGATTGTTTATCAGTCGGCTGATATCAATGGGAAATTTCCTATCGTTTATTCATCATTGGTTTTATGAGAAATCATTTGAAACTCTCGTGTGTCGCCGACCGGAGCCATCTTACTTATGGACACGTGTGCGTATGTGAACGCGTGCTTGAGAGACTTGTGCTTGGATTCTTCAACGACTTTTAGCTTTTTATCGTGTTAACGTGCTGTTTTATCCTTCGTGTCTCGCAATTATTCGACTTCGAATGAGCACCTTCGACTTTTTTTTTACCGCGAACGGACTATGGCGGGATGTTTTAATAAGGCGTCGCGGAATGGTGGCTTTAATTGCATCCTAGCACGGGCTTGTATACTCTGTATGAGAATTATTATTTTTCTTTTTCTTTTTTTTTTATAATTACTGCCGAGTGTAATATGGACTAAAATTACACTTTATAACGTATCCGTCATATCTTTAACATTCATCTTTTATGTATCATCTGTGTTTATCCGAAGACAGTGGTTTGTCAATGTTTTGATGTATTACTGTAAAATTTATAATTTTTTTTTGTTCTATTATTTTACTTGCAATCATTTTCATATTACACTGTAGATCATAGTCGTAGCAGTCTTATGCAGCAGACAGTTTTTTTTTACAAATTTTATTCTATTATGTCATTACTGCTTTATGTACAGCGATTGTCTAGCTCGTTTATTTGCTTTATGCACTTGAAATATATTGCTATGAAAACTTGCCCTTACTCATATGGGATCGCGCGATCCAATTGACAATGAAATCTTTAGATAATTTTCGCGTTTAACCTCGTCTCCACGTTCCTACTAGTCGTCGACGGACGGCACACGTTTCGTGCGGGGCTATTAAACGGCAATGTATCGACCGTGTATACGACTATCAAGAGTGACAGAGATATATTAACATTGCATTCCATTTGGCGTCGGCACTATGTAATAGTCAGGCTTGCGTGAGTTTTAACAATGAGCCAAAGTCAACAGAATAATTATACCTGAACTGGCTAAGCATCACTGTAATAACGCATTTAATTAGTCATTTATTTTTACATTTATAAATAATCATAATCGCTCTCTACCCTTAAGAAATAAGCCGCTGGCGTTGATTCTCAACTACCTTACGCATGCAAATCGCAAGTAAGTACACATCAGAGATCGGAGCGATGACGTTTTTTCAACTTCGCACTTTAAGGAAGTAAAGTTAATTTAATTTTATTCACCCACTTCTCTTATCGTAATTGAGACGTATGCGCGAGCTATATAAGTATGACTATACCATACTTGCTCTTAACGCAAAACAGATCTACAATGTTTCTCGTTAAGGAGTTTGATGCTCCATTAATTTGAATTGTAAAATATATATTTTCTATCTGACGTAAATATGTTGAAGATATCATGTCCACGATGATTGAAGATCAATTTGTATAAAAATTTTTACGTAATCTTATGTGCATACCAATTTGGTATGTCGTGGTAAAAGAAAAAAATTTTTTGAAAATTCTTTATATAATTCTCGAAGGATAAAGCTGTGGAAAATTATAGTAAAAGTTGGATAAAAATGATATATTTTTTACTAAATTTTATATTATACCTAACGTATCAACTATGTCTGTTTCTGATAAATTTTTTATTTTCCTATCCATTTGTATTTTCGTAATCGACGTATTGCAATAATTTCCTACATGATTTCCCAAGCGGCTATGGGGGGGGGGGGGGGGAATACTGCTATAATTATATGCACTGTGAAATAACAATAACGTAATCGTGTTAAGACCGAAATTGCTCGGGTTATATCGCGTTGCCACGTTGCAGTTGCTCCCGTCGGAAAGCACAGCTGATTTAACACAGCGTATATACGTATACAAGGCGGACAAAGTTCTCAAGATAACCTCCGATCGTAACCATTAGTAGCATTTTCGTACTTTTTATTAATAATCGCGATTATAAATAATTAACGAGTCACGATAGAGACAACTACTTAGTCGTTTTATATCTAGACTGTGATAATTCGTTCGTGGCGCCTGACCACTTCATTATTTAATCTCGATAGATTCCATAAGCCTTCTTAAATACGGTATCATTGGAAACGCGTTATAATTGAAGTCCGCAATATTTCGCGAAATTTGCAAAAGTTTGCCATACTGTATATGTATATGTTTCAATAAATTTTCTATCATCCTTTCATTTTCGCTATCACATACGCAATAGCAGTAAATCGGTCGCTCGATGCGAATTCGCACTACAGATCGACCCAAATGTAACGGAAATCGAGAATATCGGTGAATATCGTAACGTGAAAATCGTGAAAGTTTTTTTTTTACAAAGTGGAGTATGGTCAATATATTCAGCCGTTCTGTGATAAAAAAACGAACTACACGATACAGAACAAAAATAAAAATCGTCAAGCTAATGCTAAAAAAATCAGGGGATTACATATAGAGCATATATGCACATAGGTTATACATACATATATCTATGTATGTACGTGACGATCGGTAATAAATTTTCTTGGTCACGAGTAAACTGCGATACGTTAATGAATTATTGCCAACGCACGCATCATTTTACAGTCGAGCGAGCTACTAAAATATAGACGCATAAAAACAACCGATTTTTCCTCTCCTCAGCCATGCTTTATATTCTTGCCGATTCTTGACGCTGGCCATAGTAATTTCTTATATTTTTTTATTAACCCTCTGAAAAATCTATCGAAATTCTCTTGTGATATAATCGACGTATCATACCGATATAAATTGACGTCTAACACGAGTGGATATAATAGTACCACGTGTGCGTACCTATGCGTCGTATCATTCTGTAAATCGGTAAATCTGCAGATCTTATGGTTTACGGTGGCTCTTAAGACGGTAAAGGCTTCCCTTGTTTGTTTTCCCAAGCGAATATACTTAACGCGGTTTTTTATTTGACGTCTGATTTATCGGCCGCTATAGTGTAAACTGCTATTTGGGCGGCGTTTCTTAAAGGGTCTTTCATAGTGGGTATCTAGGTAGTTAAGGAATCGTAGCTACGCCGATTGCGCATACCGTGAGTACACACGTAGGGGTAAGCCGACGCCGTGCGTTTTGCTCATCGATGTAAACGCGGCAGCATGAATTCCAGTCAGTTTTAGACGATTCAATGGATTGATCTAATAACAGAAGTTTGCGATACGTAATAATTTAATATTGCGCTTCAACACTTTTTTTTTTAATTACCTCCTTCTTGTCTTCATAGTTAAAATGAAAATTGATGAAACTGTATCTATATGGTTTATGCACGATGACAAATATAAGCACGCAAGCTGTTAGCGTAAACGTTGGTATAATATCTTCACTAACAGGATATCACTATGCAGTCTCAAGACGTAAATGCATATATGTATGTATAATATATCTATGTCGACGTCGCGACAGTGTAATGTGTTCTAATTACTGTCACTTAGTCAGTATGGTTACATATAGAGGTTATTTATCAATGTAAAGACATAATTTGATTGCCTATCAACAAATTACGTATTTTGCTATCTGACGTAATACATCAGTACGTGATCGTATGTTAATATGAAAGTGCTCATAATTAAATCTGAGTGAGATTAATCTAAGATTATTAAATTTAAAAAAAAAGAATTGTAAGAATTTCGCCCTAAATGTTCGCTGCGTAAATTATACCCTTCGCGTCTGTTTGCTGGTTCAATGTAAGATTACTTGGCAATACAGGAAATTTGATTGAACTGAAACGTATACTTAGGAAGTGTCGCTTAATCTATGTCGTTAAATGATCATAAAGATTAGAAAAATATTTCAATAATTTGTGCAAGAATTAAACAAAATATGTATATACATATACATATACACGTAGCAACTGATCTCACAATCAGTGATAAGAAGTAGCTGGAAATTTAGCCTGAAGTATTTATGAGTGGAACGTATAGGTAAAGATAGAGAAGATAAATAGGATGGAATAGTTGAAAGGTAATAGGAGAAAAGGGCAAACGTAATGGATAAGAGAACGAGCCAGAGGTATACGAGGGAAGATAAGGGAAGGAGGGACCATCCCTTTAATAGAGGGTTCTGGGGGTCCAAGGAGCTCAGAATCAATTTAGGAAGCTATCGTTCTCGGATGTAGAATCCAGACGAGTCCCTAGACCATTGCTGGGAGAGACGGTGCCACAGAAGAAATTTTGAGTTTGTACGAAACTCCGATATCGATTCGTATCCTACAGGCAGTTACGCAAGCAATGAATGTAGTATGAGAATAGATTTAAAAATAGATTTAAAAAATTTCAAATATAATATCATCAACAGTTACTACACTTGGCAATGACGTACACCCTTAATTGCATTCACCCTTCGATAGCGTAGGTCAGCGTATACTCTATTGCTGCAGCATCCTCATGTACCAAATGTCGTATAGCAAAGGTCTTCGTTATTTTATCGAAGCCCAAGGAGAGGTGAATGAGCGCCACTCGGTAGGAATATAAATGCGCGAACAATGTCTTACAGAGGAGGACCACGCAGGGTACCAACATACATACGTAGAACGATACAACGTCCGAAGGTGGGCCTGAGGGGCCTTCGGGCAGTGCATTGAGTTGTAAAAGCGTTCGGTCTCGCCGCCGGGCGGCATGGTCGCTTATGTAAAGGCGGCTACACGCCGCGTGATGAGTGGACGCTGTTCCAGCGTTCTTCTTTAACTCTTTCGCTCTTGCTCTTGCATCTCTCGCAGTACGACGCCGAAGCATGCCCGTATGCTCTTATAAACGCGTGCGTGAGTACTGGCTTGCATACACATTATCCGTATAACGAAAAGGGATGACCGGGGGCGATCCCCCTTTTGGCACACCGACGCAAAGGAGACTCGGTACCATATTTCTTGGGCGAGGCGCGTGTGGGTCTTTTTTCAAAAGTCGAGGAACGTCACGCTGCGTATTTATTTCGGAATTTGTAAATGCAGTTTGCTCTAGAAGAGAGTCTTTTATCCCTTACGATACGTTTAATAAAGGGTAATCAATAAAGACACTGGATACCGGGATAGAATTCTGCTACCCGTTTATATCTTTTCCAATTAGCTACCTTATTATATGCGTATAGGGGAAAACCTGGAATTTATAATCGCTTGATTACGCGTTCTACGAGTGGTTGTAATGACACGCGAAAGAAAAATAATTTGCCAGCTACCCTCATTCGCATTCTATTCAATGATCAAAGCCCATTAAGCCATAAGGCAAAATGGTGTGTACCATATCAATTTCTGACTATAACAAATTAACGCTGCTCGGCGTAAGTACCATTATTTTCCGAATAACGAAAGTCCCCATAGCGACCACATCATAATTGCGCCTTACTTCAAGGAGCCATATCCCTCTCTTATCCCTACAGTCGATATATCTATGTGGACCAGGTAGGCAAGTCCACGGGGAAGGGAGTTGTTAGGTAGGAAGGAGTCCGATGACGAGAGAAGTGAACCGGTTATGGGCGAGGCCCTTCGTTTCTTCGTCTTCTTATTCCTCTTCGGTTGAGGAGCGACGGCAGGCAGTCAGAGAGGTCGGCATTGGCAGCGAGAGAAGGGATGGAAGAAGGTATACCAAGTATGGTGGCAAAGAGGATGATGCTGTAGCGTATAGGTATATCGAGTGGACCTCTGTTAGGGGTACCAAGAGAGGGGGGACCCCAGGGGGTTTGTAGAAGGAATCAGAGTGGTAGAGAGACGCTGAGGTGGGAGAGCGGGAAGAAAGAAGAGCAGCAAAGGAGAGGAGAGGAGATGGGATGAGGAATTCTCGTTGGCTTCGCTTCGATGTCTTTATACGCGCGGCTCTTGTATGCCGTGGGACATATATCTGTCTCGCGAGAGCGAGGCGCGCCGCCAAAAAATCAGATCGAGTGTAAAAATCGCATAAACTCGTCCTGCAGACTCGAGAGCTATGTCTGCCCGGTTGGCTCAGCACGGTTCGACCGTTCTTGCATGACTCCACCTCAAGCTGGTACGGCGGCGAGGCGGGATGGGGTGGCGGAGGGGATGCCGATGAAGAGGAAAGGGCAGGGGGGTAGAGAGAGAAAGAGAAAAAGTGAGAAAAAGAAGGTGGAAGAGGCTGACGCGAGAGGGAGAGGGGAAGGCCGATCACCTCCCATATTTCCTCTTATTCTGCTTGTCTGCCCCCATGAGAGTTATACCTATTGCCGTGCTTATGAAGGATCCCAACTCTTTATCGGGATAGCGCGGCCTCGTTCTTCTCATGTGCGAAATATTTTCCTACCTACCTATACCGTAGCTACCCTACTGGCTGCTACCAGGGACTTGCCACTGCCGATCCTCTTTAATTAAGAGATCGCCATTAACGAGATCATGCCTCTTCGGCTTTCTTCGCTACACAACTGTGGCTGTGTGCGTGTTTGTACATATATAGACTGCGAGCGCTCTCTTGCTTGCACGACTCGCATTTCTTTTCCTCTTGCATTTGTATAACTATATGCAGTTCGGTGCAACTGTATTTTATAGCTGGTTCCAGCGTCACTGGATCGTTGCACGATTATTTTCGCTATTGAGTATGTGCATACGGATGCCGTCCTCCATTTTTATCTACGTGAATTATTTAGCTCTATAGGCTTGCTATGGATGCTCGGGAGATTTTTTACACGGTTATTCACCACTCGACAAAACACCTGCTCGTTAACCCTAATTCGATTCGAGTTCAGGTCCCCTGCTCAGTGGGACTGCGCCTGTCCCCATGTTACTCTGAGTCAGATCTGACGAGACGATTTACGTTCCCTTACAAAATTACCTCGGTGAAATCGTCGTACAATCTGATACGTACTCCGGTACATTTGTATGGGCGAAGTCTGCCTCCGTTATTTCAGGTGGATATAGAAGCTTTTGAATTGCAAGATATTTTGTTTTTATGTCACCTTAATGATTTCCTGTACACGGCAATTCGATGAGTTCGCAAGGTAGCGATTCGTGGTATTTTTATTGTTTAATGGAGAAACCACGTGTTTTTATTTTTTTTTAATTTGTCGTACGAGTGCAACGTGTTATGGGATATCGTGATTTCGGTTCTTGGAGGAGACGCGAGAACAGGTTAGGTCCGCCTACCAGTGGATTTCTTGAACGGTGACTGCTAATGCTAATTTATTTACGTTTTCTTCGCTTCGTTAAAGTCCTAGTGGCTTGAAGGCGCGAAGCTTCGTGTACCGTAAAGCAAAGTCCAGACTGCATTTATCCGGAATAAAAGACTCGCCTCTCGGTACCTACGGTCACCATTACATCCACTTGAAACACTTTACAAATTATACGATATTAACGTACAATTACACTGAGATTACACCGTTTCCCTGGTGTGCGATCCGCGGAAATTGAGTTAAGGGTCATCCAAGATGTATAATCAATGAAAATGCTAGAGGCCAGATAATCCATACAATCAATTTACCGTTAACGGTCCTTAGAAACGTATCTTGGAATATATTTACCTGAATTACAATTACAGTAATAAGTTCATGATATTTTCGATTTAATTTACAGCGAATATAGCTTAACCTCAAAATTCGTTTTTTTTCATTTAAAATCAAGTACACTAATTGGCCGTTTCAATAAATTGATTCAGATTTGAATTTCCCGCCTTAAAAATTATCAATATACTCATATTTAAAATTTCCAATGACAATGGTCTCGTTTGAGATGTATCATTAATAGATTCAGGTCTTTGGAAATTGGATCCGACTGACACGAAATCACAACCGTATCTTAGAATACCAAAGACAGAGGCAATTACCCATTCTTGGGAGGCTGTAGGAAGGCACGAGCGAAGGCACAACGTGTCCAAGTATAACTTTGTGGATACTTGCGGAGCGGCCAAGCACCCGGGCAGAGGCTGGCTGCACGGCCGCCAGCAGGATGTACCTCGAGGAAAGAGTGCAGTCGTTGCAATGCACCTCCTAACGAGCTCGCTTTGTTTTGCGGCGCATGCATGTGCATGTTGCATACAGGTATAGGCTATGTGTATATACATTCTGTATGTACATATAGAATATAGGTAAGAGAGAACCGTGTACGGGGTGTTCTGCCCAGAGGGTATCGGTGCGAATCCGGTTGAATGACTTTAGGCAGTCCTTATGAAAATTTTTAAACCTAGATTAACATCAATACCATTTCATAAATAGAAAAAAAATACAAAAATTTTAAGAATTTTCATAAGTTCTACAATAAACCACAAGAGCATAGATTTGAATGATTTTGTGAGGTTTCTTTTTCCTATGGAAGTGTCTGCCATCATACGCAATAGCTAGGATTGCACCAATCGTACTATACCCTAGGGTGCCATATTGGTCTCAAGGGTAGTTGCAGGTAGTCCACCGTCCGCCTTTGAGAGTTGTAGCAGTAGGGGATGAAAGTGTACAAGGAGGGGAATAGCGTGAGAGCAAGAGGTTGTGATGGGATGGTTGTCTCTCAACGGAGGGGTAGCAAGTCTGAAGTTTAGATCTTAAAAAGCTTATATGGGCTATTCGCAAGAAGTAGAGTCATATTCCTCATAGGTTAGGTAATAGTAGCAAAAAATCGCTAGATGTCCTAAGCTGTCCGAAAGAGAAAAGATACGAGGTACGTGGGCGACACCCGGTACATTCCCCAGGGTATACGGTGTACAGATAGGGGACAGGGAGACCGGTTCCATACATGGCTTCCGAAGGCTTCTTCTTCTTGCGCTAAGACGGCAAGACAAGCATCAGCTGCCGTTTCCTCGCTAATGAGATGGAATTGGACGTGGCCGAGATTTTTCTAGACTCGTCCAGGCGAATCAGCTTCCAGCTTCACGACCGCTAGTTCGCGACATTCCCGCGAGTGCGGCGGCAACGCTCTTTGATACGAATCGTTTAATTGCGTCCCATTAGCCCCGCTCTCGAAGGGGCCCAACTGATCCAACGGGGCCTGAAGGCGGCCTGGAACGAAAGTAGCCGTAAGGGCTACGTAAGAGTAAGAGAGAACCCAAAGCGCTTTTGCTCCCATCTTTACTTATCCAACCAGCATCCAGCAGTTCTGGCGGATCCGGTGGTGCGATGGTACGCGAGGCTCGTCCAACTTTTTCTCGCCGGCGGTTCGTTATATCGAGCCGACCATCAGGCCCGCTACGTGATGTGACGCCGGCGAGATGGCGGTCTTTGGTCCAGCCTACCACTTTTTCCACACTACCCGGCATCCCACATATCCAAAAGCCGACGACGCTCCCGCAGAATGGCTGCCCGCCCCAAATCTTCGATCCTCTCGAATCCCCTTACAAAACCATCAGAAATGGTAGCCGATACCGCGAGGACCTTGCTATACGGTTACTTGCAATTGGACTCTTACCAAAAATGATCTTTTTCAGACATCTTCAGACCTATAACGAGGATTTTCATAGATTGCCTCACACTCTGTTATTCTCTTTAAAGTATATATATACATATATATCTACCTACTTGCTTTGGTGATGAAGCGATGAATTCAAACGATATCGACTGTACACGGGCTTTCGACTCTTGTGATGACAATCGTCACAGTCCAAGGAGCATTTTTCACTATCCTTCATACAGCATCCTTCTCACCGTACCATATACCATTTATACATGTCCGCTATCTAACGAGTGTCTCTCTATTGTTTCAGGTAAGTCAATGCTTCGGTTGTCACGAGTATCGACGCAGAGTAGTACCCATCCAAGAGTAAGTACCCGAACAGTTCAAAGAAAATACGTACGTAGCGCGATGAGCAATTCTCGCGTCTCTTCTTACCCATCGGATACCTCGCCGTGCAATTTCGCTCGAGAACTTTTTTGTCTGGCGTCATCCGTGCACGGAATCGAAAGAACGTCACTCTAGTGCCGCTCGCCACCGATACGAATTCCCAAAGATGGAAGTACCCGGCCTAGAACACTTCGCAGCATCGATAGTAGACGTCGACGGTGTATATAGAATATGGCGCAACTACCAGTGGAATAGGACGAAGAAGAAGACAAAGAAGATAGGACGGAATAAGAAGGTATTGGCAGTTCCTTCCTTAGGTCTATTCGTTCTTTTCCTAGCTTACTGCCGCCATGACGGGGCTCCTGCTAGTGAGGATTTACTGTCGTACTGGGCTAGCACACGCTTTCATCGGGCACATCGGATCGCATCGCAAATGGGATTGCATCGCTGTAGAGTCGCGCTCTCATATCGTACTTGAGATAGGTAGATAGAACCAGGTTCTCGCGGGCCCCAGGAGTCGTGCCTCGACTCCGCTCACGTTGCATGAGTTCCGTGACGTACCCCGTGTATCTCCTCAGCACCCCCTGTGTACTACCTGTCTCTTTGCTCATCTCCCTTTCAGAGCTATACATATAGATACACGGTATATTATATATGTATAGTCTTTTCTATTTTATTTTATCTCAATTCCGGGAAGCCTCATAAGCACTGAGAGACAGAAGGTCTTTCAGTCGACGTTTGCGAGGGAAGTGAGGTGACGTACGGGGGAGGGGGGGGGGAGGGCGGGAATACTGCCACAGAGAGTGCGAATCTCGTGTGCGCCAAGGAAACCCCATAAACCATCTCGCTGATTTAATTGCAGCT
This sequence comes from Trachelus iudaicus, assembly GCA_030142595.1. Classification (NCBI taxonomy): domain Eukaryota; kingdom Metazoa; phylum Arthropoda; class Insecta; order Hymenoptera; family Cephidae; genus Trachelus; species Trachelus iudaicus. Next base: position 1,314,696 of record JARQTH010000591.1, read on the forward strand.
GCGCAACGCCGAACACTCTTTGGTTTCCTGCAATTTGCGGCACGCCAGCTTCAGCATCCACTCTCTGTCCCTTCCTTCTACCCGCCATCTTTCGCCGAATACGAGTTTAGGACATGCTCGCGGTCTCATGCGTGGAATCTCTTAGTACATCGATCCTCTTTGCCTCGGGCAGATTATAACCTTGCTGGACCTCATCGCGTGTATTGCTCTTAATAGATTCTTTTGGGAGGGACGTGGTTAATGAGTTTTGGGGGTATTTGATGGTGGACCTTTTGGCTTTCGTGGGAAGTTTATTCGACGTGAATCTATATACTCGGTCCAATTGCATTATCTTTTAATAATATTTACGAGTTTCTTTCAATAAAATGGGATTTTTATATCCCATATATTTTGTGAATTTGTTGGGAGAAATTTCTGACAATCCCAATGTAAATCTTGTTAGCAATGTCGTAATTTCGAAATAGTTCTCCGTATTATACGTAATTACATAAAACAACCGTGTTTCTTCCTTTTAGGAATGTAGGATTCTTGTTCTGTTTTCTACGAAAACCGTGAAACGCGTGCAATTTCCTGCGTTATACACAATATCTTGTGTAATCGCTTTCAGTCAAAAATGAAGTGTTCCATAAGCTCTATGCGGAATGATAATCGCATTTAAAATTTTTTTTTTACACATTCTCAAAGATATACTTGCTTCGACATATATTACGTAAATTAGGTCAGCCATAAATAATCTGAATCCAAGATCCTCCATCAGTATAAATCTTTCCACGGCATTGCTTTCTGTATGGGATAAACAGTCTTATCATAAGTCGCAAGAAGATGTTTTCGAAAGACGTAGAAATGAACTGATACGAAAGATCCTGTGAAAAATTTCACAAAATTGATCTACACGCATTCTGAATTGATTCCTACGAGAAAAGATCATGATTATCGATCGATCCTTTTTGGATGTTGAAAAGCAAGTAAAAGCTAAGGTATCCAATTTGTGATCGTTTCGCCACATACCAAATCCGTATAATAGAGTCATTTTACGGGGGTATTCGGGTCCGGGGGCCGGGTCAATTAATTGGAGAGCAACTTAGATATCTGTCCGCGGGGCAATGCAATATAAATAATAATAATTTAGTCGAAAAACGCCGGAACATCCCTCGATGATTATCTGCTCGTAAATCGCAGCATAAAGATATCGCGAGTAAATTGCAAGCGGCGCGTATCCTACAGGCCGAGCAGCTACTTGGCGAGAAGGGGATGAGAAGGAAGAGAAGACGAAGGAAAAAGGGTAAGACGTGAAGGAAGAGATGGAAAAAGATAGAAAAGGCTATTAAACGAAAAATAAAGAGTCAAAAGAGAAAAAAAAATAATATACGGGAGCATATCAGGGGGATCAGGAGGAACCTGTAAAGGGGTATAACGAGGGGCGTGGGGGGGAGGGGGCATCAATATCTTCAGAAAAGAAGATGCGCACAGTAGAACTTGCATTGCACCGCATTGCACTGCACTGCAGGATAGCATAGCATAACGCACAATGGTGGTGGTGGTATCACGGTATCCAACAGCCTCACGGTTTTGTACCGTGCGCTGTATTGCAATATAGACGGGGCGGCAACAGACCAATCACGCGCCGGCTACTAATTTGCTGGCTCAAACAGCTGCCGTTCTGCCGCCTATGCGAAAGCCGCCTTCCTTCATAGGACTTCCATACTACCTAACTACCTGCACCTACTTACTTATATATCTATATAAATATATATATACATAAATATATACATAGCTATACCTACACCTCTACTTCTACCTCGATCCCAGTCCGATTCGAACCCCGAGCTCATGCTGGGATATTCGATCGGCCGTGGCCTTCTTCATCCTCGTGCTCTTATTCGGCCTCCTCCATTCGCTTCTTCTGCCTTCTCCTCCTCCTTCTCTTCTTCTTCTTCTTCTTCTTCTTCTTCTTCTTCTTCTTCTTGCTGGGACACCCTCCCTTCCCGCGGCGGACAAAACATTTCTTAATTGGGTTTCGTCGGGAGACCATCGAGGAGCCGCTCTCCTATATCCAAGAGCCTCTTGCTTTTCTCATCGATTATTTATTTATTTATTTTCCTCATCCACCGTAGGGCCATACTTGACTATACCGTACGAGAGACTACTGTGCGACTTTGTTCTTTTATGCTTTTACCTTATACCTCGTAAAAGACACTCGAGTTACGTACGCCAAGTGGCAATAAGATGAGCTTGCTCATGAATACGTTGGGTAGTTGAGATTTCATTCGGTATATTTATTCCAATCTGAATCCAGTGACTTCCTCTCTTACGCTCAATTCGATTCTCTTAAGTTTTCTCATACTTTTTTCTACTTCTTACATTATTCCTAGTTTATGGTACTCCCTTACTTTCTCATCCCTTCCTTCAATGCACTCTTCGTCTCGGGCCACCGATAGAGATCCTCTTATCCGGTTAATTATAAGTTTTGTAAGGATCGATGGGGCGATACCCTCACTTTACTTTTCTTTCGCCTATCTTACCGCGCAAGACACTGTCGAGTTTCCTATCACCTCCCAGAACGAAGGGAGAATTCTCCCATAAAATTATCGGTTACACGCTTTCGCATACAATTTCCGCCGTTTTCCGTGACTCGCTGCGCTGCGATTTCAAGCGGAAATGATGACTGCGGAAACCGTAAGGATAAAAAAAAATTACTATTCGCTACTGACTATTGGCCTCTGTCCTGATGCAGTCTCCTGGTGATTCGCGACAGATGCTCCGCCTCCCTTGGCAAGACAGCGTGACGGTTTCGCAAAGCGCGAAATTGCTTCGCTTCGGCGAATCAAAACGGAGCGTATTTAGCTAGATTTTTATGGGGACTTTGCGTAATAGAATTTTGTATATATTTCTCCTGTGGTTTTTTTCATTCATATAGTGACGTTGTGACGTCACCGTGTACATCCTCGCTTCGTACAACGATAGTACGGCACTTGGCTATACCTATGTACATACACAACAATGAATTCAACCCCTTTAAGGGGCGTTTGACTAATGGCGCTGCAATGCCGTAATGAAATCCCGAGGCTAAAGGGCTGTTGCCAGCTTCGTGAATGACCTTTGAACGCATCTATACTTCGGCTCAACCCTGACCATTCTCAAGTCCTAGCCAGTGCAACACCCCTTCGTTCCTCCAGGACCTACCTATACCTAGGAACTACGAGGGTCCCGTACTTTCACCCTTGTTCCTCGACGACGTACCTTTTTTTTCTTTTCGTTTTTTTATCCTCTTTCCAAGAAAACGCGTTCCTCGCATTGTTTCCGCAACTTTCACCGTGCCAGAGTGCGTTCCGTTCGTCTTGGGGTGAAAAGGGGAGGAAAAAAACGAGAATAGAAATTTATGGGGGCCTAAGAGTTCGACCGTACCGGTGTGCTTTCGTCGTTCGATGCTTTCTACGCAGCCCTCCCCCCTCCTCCTAATGTTCTTCAGACTATTCACGGTATTGTACAAGGGATGATTCTTTTTTTCGGGCTACTCGGGGATGATCCAGCCTTTTCATCCGGAGCATCTACTAAGAAAGCCCGAAGCAGATCTCGGCTAATTATCACTTCGTTGAGCAACAAATAATGGCTGTATTTAAAAGGTAATGCTTGCCCAGGCGCTTCTTTCATTGCCAGGAGGCCAGATGGGATCGGGCCAAACATGGCGATGTCTAATTAAGTACACTTCCGATACTGTATGTGAATTATCGTCTCCTTAAGTGCGAGAGTTAATCAACCGATTGACTTCTTTACGTTGCTCGTGATGTGGTTCAATTGGCAGATATATAATACCGTTGCACTTGAACCGCTCATTACGTACACGGAACTGCACGTATATGTATACAGTATTCGAATTGCATGGCATAAATGCATTCTTGTTATATTTTTTTTCACACGTTTATACCATTTCATTCTTTGTTGTCCCATAGTTAATATCGTTCCTATAAGGTTAGCTAATATTTTTCGACCTTCAGTCACTCCGGATTCACTCGGCCACTGTCGTTTTCAACCCTATTGATTTTATCCGCTCTATATAAAACACATCTCGATTCCGCCTGCTGCTGTCGTATTCGGGCCAATTCTTCGTGGTGGCCTCTCTCCATCGAAGCCGATTCCCACCAGAAACAATAATGGCGTCAATCCTACGGCCATTTCGACCACTGTGGCCCGTGTCAGTTTATTGGCCGATGCATCACACCGTCACCCAAGAGGGTTCTATGGGTTTCTCACCCTCGAAGTGTTCCACCTAGTACCCGCCAGGATGTCCAATCCCACTTTAATTACTACACCATGGTAGACACGTTAGGGATTGAGCCACGAGATATTGGACCTCAGCCGCACGCTCTTCCTAAAATGTGGTTCCATGTACTTAACGTAACTCATGGGTTTCCTGCAGATAGGAGAAACACACTGAAAGTCCGATCGTATATCTTGCACAGAGATCATAATCAGTCGTTGGAGATCGCCATTTTCACGCAGAGCCATTGATTCCCTTGGACCACCTTCGGTGCGGTATTTAAATTTGTATAGAACTCCATGAATATACAATATCGTTTATAACCCATTTCACAGTGATCCTGCGATTACTTCTTTTGCCTCGCTCTTTTTTTTTAATGGCCTAGACCACGCGTGATATCGCGCGAGTACGTGCTCGCGAAAGTCCATCCAATTCGGAAAAAGCTCACTCTGATTTTAGAACCCTCCGATAGGACGCCCGTAGGTACTGGTAATACTCGCGATGGTATGCAAATCAATTCGGCAGTTACCAATGATTTATTCGGCCGTGTGCAATTTGTTTAAGTGTATCCTGATTCCATTTGGGTTAGGCGGAGCCACTTAGGCGAGTTGTAAATGCATAGAATAGGTATAGGCATATATAGCTACAGACATATATCGGTATGTACCGATCGTGGATGCTGAGTGGCAAGTGCGCGTGCGCCAGAGCGCGCGCGCTCTTACCCTTTCCAGCTGAAATTTAAATACAAGTAAAAGGTCTGCGTGGCACAATCCGGGAATAGCGTTCGCCTTCTGGAACTTGATTTGCCTTGCATGAAGCTTTGGGAGCCGCTATGCGAAGAACGAGCTCAGCGATGTATACAGGTCTCCTCATTCTCCCTTATTTTTCCTTATTTCTTTCATTCGTATCCCTATTTTCTATCCCTCTCTCGTTCCATCCTTCCATCTCCTTCTATTCTATACAAAGCACGAACTTGCTCCTGGTTCGAATCTAGGCGTCGCGACGCCGGCGTACCACCTCCTTCATTGACTTTTTGTTTTCTTCAGCGACCTCCCATCCGTTTCCTCTGCCTTCACTGTTAACCCTCCTCCCTTTTTTTCTCTTACCGAGCCGTCAACCCTCTTGGTACTTACCTATACCCACTTCCACTCGTTCTCATATCAGCCTGGTATGCTACCCTGTGTGTTTCATGCAAATGTAATCAGATTGTTTGCGATTTCGCTACGGCTCCCGACTTTTTAAACAACGCTTTATACCGCCAATCGCTATATATCTGACAGTTCCTAGGGGTCGTGATTCAGATTCATCCACTAGGGACGTTTATTGCGATAGGCTTTGAATAAAATATGAATTTAATAAATTAATTAATAATTTAAATTAATTGAAAAAATTGTGTGTAGCTGTGCGATACTGCACTTTTTCGCATCTTTCTGACCTCCAATTTTGATTTCTATCAGCAGGTAGCATTTGGGGTCGAGAACCCCATGATATCCAAGCTGAAATCAGACTCCACTGTAAAATCCTAACGACGCATTGCAATTGTACCGACCCCGTTTGACCGCAATAATGCCAACCCCCACGGTTGACCTTTTGACTCGCCTCGATCGGACCCGTCCTGCAACCTCATAATGATAGACCAATCCAAAGATGGATACACACCGCGCACTCACGGAGATCTTGTCCACTTGCTGCATTCACTCCGGTATCATTTCTACTTCTACCCACTTCTTAGTATTTCAATTACTATACTTGCTCCGTTGGATACCCAGTCATCCTGGACACGTTCGTCTCCATTAGACACAGGATTTCATTCAGCTTGTCGGTAGACCGGTTGCTTCACGCTGCACTGCTTCATCGCTGCAGTTACGCTGCATTTTTTCTTGCACTCTCATAGTACGACAAGAAGCACTTAGTAACTCTATCAGGAATTACGAATGAATTAATTGGCTTCAAGCATTACAAAAAATATGAAAAAACACAGTCAACTTTATGTAATCGGATTTAAAAAAATACGATTTAAATAATTTATCTCCACATTCACTCCAAGCTCGAGAGTTTCATATCGCCCTTTCACGCTCTCTGTATACGTAAAGAGAACTGCTTTAAAGTATTACAAAGTTGGGAATGAAAACTATCGCAGTGTCGCTCACTATTTTCGTGCATCACCCCCAGAGTAATCGTCCCGTTAATGCACATTGATTATCGGCAATTTAACTACTTCAACATCGCACCGAGGCCGTCGTAAATATCAACTACTGTAGTCAGGAGAACGATCGTTGTCGCGATAGGGATGCACTAGATCGTGGTTGCACGACCCGGGAACGAGAGCGCGGAGCCAAAGAGGGACAGTGTACGTTGGCATAGCTGAGACTGAATGAGACACAAAGAGAAGTGAGAGAGAACCCATACGAGAGAAATGAGGATCGAGGAACAGAGAGAAAGAGAGAGAGAGAGAAACAGGACGTAGATCCGAGAGGAAGAGACGAACGTACCCCTGCTCGTCTATCTATGTACTGTACATTGTATATATCTGTACATAGTACTGGGACAGAGAAGGACAGAAATTGCAGTATAGAGAAAAAGAGAGAAATAGCTGCACAGAGACAGAGATGGGGAAGAGTACGAAACGGAAAGCTAGAAGCACTAGCTAGAAATGCAGTCAGTACAGCGTAGAGCCAGCCAGGTTATACTTATATATATACACATATATGGTTCGGTGGTGCATGGTGTTCCATGATGCCAGTAACTCCGGAATCCTGGAGCTTAAGCTCGCGCGGCGAGGATCAGTGGGAAACTTCCCGTCGCGGCTTAAAGGCTTGCTGGGTTGCTCCCTGCCTCGGGAGCAATGGCAACTTTTCGCAATGTTAATGGGCGCAATATGATCATGCACCCGGTTCTCTGCGTACTTGTGCCATTCTAGATTTTGGGTGAATTTCTATGAAACTCGACGACGGAATACGGTAGTGTGTATATGTAGGTTGTACATACTATGATATCTAAGTAGCGACAGACCGGACTGCAAGCCATTTTGATATCGGGATAATACTTTTGTCCGCTGTAGAGTTGAGGGGACATTGCTGAAGATGATACCGATGCTGTGAGGATATGTAGAATAGGTGTCTGTATACTCTTTGTGGTACTTTAAGGTCTTGGCCGGACCTCTTGGCCGAGGCCACTCCTTTGCGCTATTCATTCTTGATGTTTATCGTCATTTTTGCCAGAACGCTTTTGGCATTGCCGCAACGAATACGCCCCTGATTCATGCATCGTTCGTTATTCATTTTATCTTTTTCTTTATTTCTCTTATTCCTACTCCTCTCATTCGCCCTCTCATTATAACCAATCCCATGAGTACTGAGACGCTCCATTAGCGTGGGGTACCTTCGCGACTGGATACAAACGCAAAGTTCAGCTCCGAGGGAGTCAAAGATGGCGAAGTGGCGGAAGGAGATGAGGTCTCGCTAATAAAGACATTAATATCAGGCGCAATAGTGCATCTAGATATGGAAGAATGTATACACGACTGTAGTCTGAGTTCACGTGTGAGAATAGATTAGGTGGTCACGACTGATAGCAAACGTCTCTGCGTGAAAGATCGCCATGACTTGCATAACACGTAACTACTGTCTGCACGCACGAGTCGTAGAAATAGTTATTTTTTACAAAGGTTATATTTGAGTTATTAAAAAATCACTGTTTATGAAATATTAAGTTATGAATGAGTTTTCAGAAAAAAAAAATGTTTTCTAACATTTAATATTTAAAGCGATAAGAAGATAAATTTGAAATCGAACTTCAGAATGGGACGATTGATTTTAAGTAGGCAGTTCTACGTTGTAGGCCTTGAAATTCAATCTTATTAATTTTTGTTGCCGCTGACGTGTAATCGGTACCACATCGTGGACCGGTTCTACTTTCCAAGAGGATAACGCTGGTTGCGCCGGCTGCGCAGAATTACAAGGGATTGTTTATTTCCGCGCCGCAAGCAAGCAGGAAGGACTCGAGGGCGTTTTTGGTTTTGACGAGGATCCGTACAGAACGAACGACAGATGTTAGACGGGCGCCATCCTGAGGAGGAAAGAATCCATTGGGATTTTCGTCTCTGGGTATGTGGGGTTGCACCCCATTGCTCGAAGGGATGACTATACCGTGACCTAACTCTAGGATAGGTCCACCAGTGCATACTCCCTGATGCCGTTTTCTCGACGCATGGGAATATCGGGTTACCTACTCTCTGCTCCAATAACAAACGCCCACATCCGCAACAATTCCCCTGATTAGCTCTACCGGCTTACAATTTGCCAATTTACCCGAAAACTCGTAAAGCATCGGCTGCCATCGGACCGCAGCCACTGAGTGTACGTTGTGCCGCCATATGCTCGGCACATCTCTCACAATTCTCCCTCGCTCCACGGCTCTCTCTACGCTATCATCCCTCTCTTTATCTCTCTCTCTCTCTCTCTCTCTCTCTCTCTCTCTCTCTCTCTCTCTCTCTCTCTGTCTATCTATGGTACTACCTACCCTGTACCTACCAAACCTACCCCCTTTATATCTCTCATTCTCTCGCCTATGGCCACTCGTAAACACGAACGCCAAGCTAATCCGTTTCTATCTCATCGATAATCCGCGCGCAATTCGCACGAAATTTCACGCTTTAATGTACCGATACATCCTGGGTTACGAATAAAGTAACAAAATTATCTCAGACTACACCGTCACGCTGCTTAAATAGTATAATTAAAATTTTTGCAAAATTACGTAGATCTTGCAAGGATTTTTTAAATTCAAGATTGATTTTTTTAGCGATATATATGTATGTATATATACTACATATTTGTATCTACCGGCTGTAAGTAAACCCGTCAGCCATTGATTACAGAGTGCGTTGACGGTGCCTTATCTTCCCCTTACACGCCTTGGGGATCAGAATCCCCAGCCTTGAAATATCTCGTACATCCCCAAAATTAATATCTGTTGGTCCAATATCATCCATCGCCGCGGAGCACCCCCCGAGTGTCATATACTGACTCAGCCTAGTCTAATGGCTTAGAATCTACGAAACGACATATTACTAAGTCTTCGTATTATCTTGTCGCGTGTCTCAAATATGCAATCTAAATCATCATTCTCTTTTATGCATAGGTACATGTGCATGCGTTCGAAATCTCTGGCGATTTCTTCAGTCTCAATCACTATCAATATATCTATAATGACAACCTACAGACCCATCTACAATGTCCTAATGATCTTTAGCATGATAGACATATTCAGTTACTCAATGAATCCCTCGTTTACATTATCCTAGAAAATATAGTCGCCTTCGTGTGTTTCAGCAACGCTACCATCTTTCGATCGCGTGCCTGGAATACCTATAGACACACGTAATCAGCGACCTCATTACCGTAAAGCCCATGGCATGCGATGCATTGGTTAGCAGCGCAATTTTCAATTTCCAAAAACGTACCTTCGAAACTCTTCGTAATAACGTACCGTATAAAATTTCTAAAATGGCATGTGATCAGTATAGATACATATAAGTATACAGGTTAAATAGAACCCTTCAACGTATGGAAGCCGGCCTATTAATTCAATCATCTCTTTTTTTTCTTTTCTTTTTTTTTCGTAAAGTGAAATTCGCACAATCATTTTTATCGTATTATAGCTCACGAAAATCACGGGATATTCGATTAAAAAGTTTATCGAACGTTTTCACGAAAATTTAATACCAGCCTCGGTTTATTCCGCTCACGGATGATGCGACGATGATGATCCGCCATCTCGGCGCAACTTGGGAGGTCCGCTCTTGATATTCCCTCCCTCTTCCTCTCTCTCCCTCCTTCTTCCCATTTCTTCTCGTACACGCTTCACTCTTTCTCCCTGCACTCCGAACCTCCTCTTTCTGCCTCTTCTACCACGAACCGCTGTAGCAACTTCCATCTCCATCTACATCCCCATCCCTTCCCTCCTTAAGGTTCTCCCTGGTACCACATATACCACCCCTCCACCTCCTCGCCTCTCTCTTTGCCTTTAGCATGCACTCTCTCCCAACAGGTAAACTTCTATTCTCCTCATCGCCGGACCATCGTCTTGGCTCTCGAGACATGCCCATGGGATCCTCGAGCCCTGCGATCATATTTTTTGTATTGAACTCAGAAAATAACCACCGTGAAAGTGGTTGGCAGTTTTGAACGGGGTAACGCACGATAGCTCGGACATAATATTGGTTCGCCGGGATCACCCGATATTTTTGCATCACTGTAACAACTGGTGTTTACGACGCAACGGACACCTCGGGAACCCACATACTATAGCACTTTAGATTACGATAGGAGGATCATACACGTAGACCTCGGACCAAGCATACAAAACGTTCGTGAAACAAGATCGACGAATCTTTTTTTTTGTACCTTATTAGAAATCAATGAAATTTTCGTATGGATTACGTAATCGTTCCTTTTTTTCATTTAATCGATACCGTATTCAATTTAAAAGGGCACGTACGCACCTAAGAGGGATGGCGAAGAGCAAAATGGGTCTGAGAGGTAGTAGGGGGTAGGTATGCTGTACGGATGATATAAAGCGGACAGTGTGGAAGGGGTTTGGCATAAACGCAATCGCTGCATCGATAAACGTAACGTGGGTAATAACCGGCAATTTGCGAGAAGGACTTTTAGTTAGGCAGCTCGCGTACCCCGGCATTCGCAGGACGAGAGCATCCTGGGATGGTGTTCCTTGCCGAGGTACAGCCTATGGGATGGGAGTAATTGCCGTAAGGGGGTCGGTCGATGCCTCGCTTACGTCTTACCGGCATTTTGCGATATTATTGCCTGGCCGAAGAAGATGGTGTGAGCTATCTCCGCTTGGAGGAAAGTAGCTGTAGCGATGGCGAGGATAAACTAAAGGAAGAAGAGAAGATAGGGTAGAATTCGTTTTGTCTTTTTTTTACCCGAAAAAAGAAGCAATAACGATGTCCAGCGCCATCGGCGTTAGGCTGATGTTTCTCCTTTACGTAGTGTCTGCACGTCGTTAAATCTCCGACATTTTATACTATAAGTTTTGCAAAAACTTTATGTAGCCACCTGTACCTTGTTCAGTATAGGTATATATTAGCTAATAGGAATTATGTTTGCAATTTATTTATTTTTTTTATTAAAGATATACTTTGCCATACCTGATTTCAATCGGTCTATTATTTTTTTATTACTGACAACGTGTAATGTAATATCCTTGTTCGGAGTATATATGTATATATTGCTTTGTAGATTCTAGATCCATTTAGCACTATAGGCAATTTATATCGAAATCAGGTTAGATGCTGAATGCGCAGTGAGAAAAGGTTAAAGATATCTTTATAAGAACTTAATTCGTTGGGCGTGAGACACCCTAATGACTACCTACATCGGACCCCATAGAATGGTAGCACGTACCCGTTACCATTACCAATGTACAAATCGACTTATCGTCCTTGAATGCGATCCTATATTAAATGCGTTCCGTGTCAGCATTTTTAATAATTTTTATCCCTTCTTTTCTCTTTACTTCTCACGTGCTACGTTTATTACAGCTGTAAAATACAAATTATCAAAGATATATACTACTCTATGTATAAATGTATATAAACATATAGCATACGATCAATCATTGCTATACTACATGTTTCATTGGATTCCTAGACGAACCCGAAAAAAGTCTATGAACGTTGTCAGAATGTTCGCTACAATTTGGCTGTCTATAAATGCACGTCACGAGTTGTCGAAATATATCTATATGCGTAATGCAAATTCACAGTACAGGAAGCGGGTTGACACGCGAATTTTGCAGAATAACGAATTCCTTCTATTGGCTGTACAGACACCATTTTGTTAGCCGCGTGGACCGGGATAGCTTTCGCTGAAATCTTTTCTTTTAAAATCGTGTATACGTATATACATATGTAAGGGCACTTCTCCCGCTATGCATATAACGGTACAATGTATGTATTTAGGTATATGCCACGTATATGGTACTAAGGGAAACTGGATAGCTTCCGGGCAATTGGGTGTTACTCTCGATATTACAATTTGAATCGGATTTATGTAAGCCCCACGGTGAATCATTCTGATGTTTGAGAATCCACGACCCTCGTAATTCGCTCGGGCATTGTATTTACGATAAAGTTGCCGGCGCTCGATTCGGTGTTTTTCAACGGTGAGTAGTTTTTGCCGCAATAAAACGCGGCTATCTAATCAAACTACGAAATTGATGGGGTTTCACTATCGCTCGGTTTGAAACTCCGAGCATCTATCACTGTTTTACGTATCGTATAGTAAAAGGGGAAAGTTTATTGTGAGACGACCATGGCGATGATGTCTCTTTGAGATTAAAAAAATTATTTTTTACAATTTTTTAAACATATTTTTCATTACCTCGATACTTGATTTTCGGTGAATTACGAAGAATTTTATAAATACAAAACGTCTGACATAGGCAAATGAATGCTATTTCTTACTGTCAAATTTGCACTGGGACGCCCCTCGGCTGGGAGGAGACGCCAGGCGTCAGCTGGGATATTCGGCGTCGACCAATCTTGCCGGGTAACATGGCGCTCGTGGAAAAAGGGGCGAAAAAGAGTTTCGTCGCGGGGGCCGGTCTGCGGGGACTAATTTTTATTTCCCTCTTTTCCTGTAAGTGCTCCGCGTCCACCTATTTCTCATAAATTTGAATTAATTTACATGCATTTGAATTTAATGCCCCGCCATACTTTATCAAAGCAATTAAGCTTTTAAGCGGGCATTTGCATTAATCCAATGTTTACAATTACCGTGAACTTCGAGAGGATTCCGAACTTTCTTCGTGCCTGAAATACGAAGACGAAACGTTCACCCTGGTAGCCTCGTTCTTTATTTTCTTACGTCCGCGCCGATGAACAACTCGTCCGCCATTACGAGGTCCATTGCTTTATTTATAATATTTTCACAATATACGCACTTTAGATACGCGAGAACAGGCACGAGCAGATTATAAAAAATTTACCCTGAATCTTGTCGGTATAAAAAATTCAACAGATTTAATTACGTTCATGAATATGAACATTTTCTTTTTCAATATAAATACAACAATCCTTATCGTGTAAGTATAATTATTTTAATCGCCTTGCGCCATCAAGCACACACCTCCATTGCCATCGATAAGTTTCTCGTAGATTGGTCTTTTCGTAATTGATACTCCAAAGGGTTAATTAGCTCCAGTCGACATTCAGCAGGTGATCTCACACACGTGCCACGTGATACGAATGCGAGGAATTCAATAGATGTTCGATAGTCTCACCATTACGAAGTGCATATTACCAGGTATAGTTGTGAGTATTATCAATTTCGAAATGAACGTACTCTCCACATATGATATCTACTGCGGATTCGCGCGATATGTCAAGGCAGAATTAAATATGAAATCGTGTAGCGATTCTAATTGGATATTTGTTAAATTTGCAATAGCAATTCGATGCAGTAGCCAATTACACAGCAATAGCAGTAATTCGAAAGTTGATCCCAGAGAATTTGTCAAATCCACCAAATTGAAATACCGCAGACATTACAATAGAATCTCATGTGCGATAGAATTAATTAACAACTAAATAACGTGGGAGTAGATGCCGTGTTTGTGTTTAAAATCTGAGAGTTGCGAAAGACAGCAGGAAATCATCCAGGAAGATACAAAGAACATGACAGGTGGGACGTTGTCAAAATATACGTCATGACAGGTCATGCAATATTCCTTCACGTATCAATATAATATTCCATCGGCACGAACGTCGACCAATTACGAAAACGTGATGCCCGGTGGGCAGAACGATTATCTGAGATTTATGATTATACTAAAATTCATTCTCCGTTATACCAACCATCACCTTGATTGTTGGCTAATTAAGTATGGTAAACAGGGCAATTAAGCTCTTTGACGTGGTCATCAACACGAAACCGACTAGCCGACGTTATAGCTGGGGTTAATTAAATATTAGCAGGTTTTTCCAAATTAATACGCACGATACACCAAACAGTCTCTCTTCGGTCTAAAGCCTTGAAAGAAAAAAAAAAAAGAAATACAAAAACATATGCGAATAAAAATTCCCCGTACGTTCCGAACCATCCGTTTCCGGTTTACCCATCACTCCCGTCAAAAGTCCCAAATAAATATAACCATCGCCCCATAGCAATTCCCATTGGAATAAAGCCGATCGATACGCAAAACCATATAGGATAGTCTGATGTATACGTATATCTACCTGTATGCCCACACAGGTATAACTAGAGGCTAAGGAGGATGAGACCGATTCAATGCCGGACTACTATTCCATACAGTATTGTCGGTATGATTTATGCTGATTAAGACTCTGGTAGCTATGCGTTATCGTTAACTTGTAAGTCGCATATAGTCAGATCCCAAGCCAGCAGAGCCTTGGCGACTATGGCGACTACTCGCGAGTTGCAAGGTGGCTGCGCGGACAGTGTGACGGTGTCGCGCGGTAATTTAGTGCGTACCATGGTTTCTGTATAACGCATTTATACAGCCCGAGGGCGTATTGTGCCGCGGACAAGGCATATAGGTAGAAGGTTTCGTACCTATAGGTATAATATAGGGAGTCAAGCAAGAGCCCTATTCAAAGCGGATGATTCAGTGGCCGCTGCTGCAGCGGATAAGATCTCGTGCCGCGCCGCCTCGTTCATCTTCTACCGCGACCGACCAACCTGTAACTACGTAACCACCCAAACAACCAATCCTTTCCATTTCTTTCTCTTGTTCCTAGATAGCTGTGGAATCTGGATCGGTAACCCACCTACTTTGGAATTATGCGATACCAACGCACTGGCTATGTTTAATGAGAAGTATATTGGTGCCCAGTCTTGGGTATTATATGCAAGTCCTTTGCGCATGCGCAGTATCCTTTACGTAGAATATATTTATTTATATAAGGAAAAGGGATTTTTTTAGAGCTTAGAGGTTTGTTAAGGGTTTATGCTTCTTTTTATTTAGTTCTTTGGATTGTGTCTGGATAGGATTATTCTAGCAGACGTTAGGAAACGCATGCTTACTGTGTTTCGTGGAATCTGTATTGTGGAGCGCTGGATTCCCACGTAATGTATTCCTTCTGGGTGAACTACTACTAAAACTACCGCTGGATGGACATTTCGGTGAACCACCTGTAGTGAAGCTGAGCGTTCTGGATTTTGTTTAAATCGAGTCACGTAATTTTTTTTATCGTTTGGTACAGTCCGTATGGTCAGTCATACCGGATTGTTAGGTTATGTTCGTCATGTAAAATTCACGTGACTTTATGCGGAATGAAAACCAGCGAATCACGATTTCACGGTAAAGATTAAAAAAAGAAGAAATTATACGAATTACAATATGATGGAACGATCCGACGCGACGTCGCTTTTTTTTTTAATTTCCCAGAAAAGTTCTGGAACATTTTTGGCAGTGGATTCCCATTTAACAAACCAGTGTGCGCGCGCACACGCTCACGCGATTGGCGAATGGAGTAGCTGCGGAACTAGTTTCCTAACTTTTCTGATTTATGAGAGTTCATTATTATTTTTACGCGCAATATAATCGACGATGAGCAATCGAGGCCATGACCATAATAAGGTGATCAATAATGACGCCGAATTTCGTCCGACTTCCCTCTATATTTTTTTTTTCGCAAAAGAATCTTTCTATTCTCAAAGCACGTGGGTGGAATGAAGAACACGAAAATTTCGTGCGCCACGAAGATACGTTAAGAGATCGGCGCAAGATGACGAAGAGCAGGAGAAAGAAAGTCAATGGCTTCCATAGACGCCATTACTGTTCGTATGTCTATAGAGAGCGCGTTCGTATAGGGCCACTCGGTTATATAATTCGTTAACTATTTCCCTCGATGGTGAAACGATACTGCGTTATATTTTTCAAATTTGTCTTGCAACTGTAAAAAAAGTGAACCAATTTTTAAAGCGCGATTCCAACTCTTATAATCATAGTTTCTTGCGAGGAAACGTGATGGCGTCCTGCTCGGTGGAACCGGCTTTCCCCACCCAGTCGTCTTGTATATAGATACCGGGCCCCCCCGGGGCTCTGGTGGAGCCGGGACCCGGCGTATACAGAGGGGCCCTGCCCTTCATGGCTCGTACGGACCCCATGAGGCAAGAAGGGGTCGAGCGTAGTCCCGCTTGCAAATTATCAAATCATCTAGCCGATACTTGTTAACTGCTACAAGTTAAGTCATTATAGCGGAATGCAGTCACGCAGGCATGCATTATGCATTTATGCCTGTTACACTGCTCTACCGCCTTTGGAACTAGGTATCTCGTGCACTAGGCTATTTCTTTGAGGTTAGACGGGTGTCATTATGCATTTGGGAGCCTCCCACTGTATGTATACACATACATATACGTATCATTGAACGATTCTATAACGACATAAACGATTCACATGTATCTTATTTCTCTTCTTAACCTCAAACTGTGTACCAAAAATATATATATCCTGCTACATCTTCCGTTCCGGTTGATCCACAAGATGCATGAGAGGAAGATCCCGCCTCTAATTCATAAGCAAGTGTCCAAACACGAATAAAAGTGTCTTCCATGCAGTGCCATAGTAATGTATGGCCAGAAAATTGATTTTGAGATATGTCCATTCCCCTAGGAGAAACAAATTTTAAAATATTCTCACACACAGTCGCCCATTTTATAACTCTTATTGTCCATTATCCCATCTGGCGGAGAGAGAGTGGGACTGAAGTGTCCCGGGCGGTCCTCCGTTCTATACCTGGTCCAC
The DNA here is from genome assembly GCA_030142595.1 of Trachelus iudaicus. Classification (NCBI taxonomy): domain Eukaryota; kingdom Metazoa; phylum Arthropoda; class Insecta; order Hymenoptera; family Cephidae; genus Trachelus; species Trachelus iudaicus. The sequence goes on from JARQTH010000591.1 coordinate 1,331,749, forward strand.
CTTGTGGTCCATTTCTGTTCCTACAAAATGGGATTATCAGCGGCGAACGATACGCGACTCGAAGGTGGTAGAGACGGGACGAGGCAGATGAAGTAAAAGATGGTTAGGTATACGGAGAAAGGGGCAAAAGAGGATAAGGTTTAGAGTCTGAAACCGGCCAGCATGGCTGCCTATCTATAGCCGTTGACACGCACAACCTCAGACGTAGTCACGCACTTTTACGTATATACCCGTCCGCTTTGCATTAGCCTCTACTGCCGTGGGCCCTTTGTGCAGAGTATGGAAGCGCGCATGCGACTCGACCGTGCCATAGAGTTGGAAATAAGGCGGCAATAAAGCATATGTAAAATATATTCTGGAATTCCTTTTAGGACGCAGATATATGGCTGGTTGGTTGGTTGCCCGCTGTTCGTGTCCGTCCAAGTTTTCACTCGTGTGCGTGGTCACGTGTGAGTTTATAGATGCGAACGAGAACGACGTGAGCAATATACGATGGCCTTTCGTTAGAGGGTGTCTTGAACTTTACCCACCTGTGCGTCAATTGTATTTTTATAATGGTTCGTGATGAACTATAGCTATATACGCATGCATCCGCCATCTTTTTCAATCCTCAACCTCGTCCTGCCTTCCCATCTTTTATCTTTACTCTTTATTCTATACCTGAATACGTCTTTCCTATAACCTTCTAGCCCTTCAGTCTGCCTACGTACTCCGTGGGGTACGTCGTGCCTTGCATTTCAAATTTTTTAGAGACGAAAAGATCCTACGAAGCGCCAGTGGAAATCTCTCTTGCGTCAGACAAAGAGGGCTCGAGAGGGATGAGGTGCGCGAGAGAGCGAAGCATCCGAGCAACGGAGAGACGGGCTACTCGAGTGCCGTGAGGTGTCGCCTTACAACCGGCTCGGTTCCCTTACCTACGAAAGCCTCTTTTGCATGCCATCTTCTCCACCATCTACCATTTTACTTGCTTCTTTTATATACTTTCCGTTCCTCCTTCCTCGACTCTGAGCACCTCTTCTCATATACCGTGTGGCCTCTTTCTTTCTGTCTTTCCTTCGTACCTTCCTTTTATATTTTCTTCTATTTTCACGTCCTTCCTTCGAGACCTTCTATTCTCTTTCACACCCATAGATGGCAGTGCGCACCGTTTCGTTTGGCCTTTGCATAACTATTACAGTTACCGGGACTTCCCCGGACTCATCTTCAACGTTTATTCTTCATCTCCCGCAATGTCTATACTTATACGTATATTTTCATTCCGACTAGATACTTCTGGCTCTTCGCGTTAATTAAATTACTTTGCGATCTCTTCGAGAAATTCTCATAATCAGCACCAGCCAAGCCACACGTGGGTGTTACATTGAAATTTATATAATTTGCCATATTTGAAACTAAGTAAAAGTTATCCCAAAGGGATTTTGTGAATCGTTTTGGAATACACGCGAACGTGTTTTGCTTTGGCTTTACGTATTTTCTATGGAGTCTGTAACGGCAGTACATTCGAAGTAACCACTAAGTATTTTGATGCACGGGGATGTCTTGGTTCTGCCGTTTGGTTATACTTCAGCCGTCGGCTATACGAAATTGTAGGAAGTCCACTGGGAAATTACGTGTTTGTGAGATACTACTACGTGTCTACATAGCAGTACTGTATAGAATAGATGAATAATTCTCAATTTGGTACGGGCGGAACTCGACTTCCACTGTATTTCCTGGAATCGTACTTCTTATTTCATGGCAACCTGACGACATTCCGCACGAGAATATGGGAACCTGACATTTATCGGGTTGACATTTCTATGCAATTAATCACGTGAAAAGTCGAGCTACGATCGCTCACATCACGTAGGACAAATGTGACCACACGACAGTTAAAACTGTGGATTAGGTTATAATACACTTAAATCTACCCACTGGCATCGCAATGCTCATCCTCGAGGATTTAAAGCCGCTTAGGATTCTAATCTTTTACCTTAGAGAGGAGCACGCGCCTCCGCAGCTGGAATCTTCCCTCGCTTTATCTTTTCTTTGAATCGTCATCACCAAAGTAATCTCATAAAGTGAACCGACCTCCTTCTCTCAGTGTAATGTAAAATAATGCAAAGTATATCGGCTGGTTAATGTTACCCACGCGATTACTCTAATTCTTCTCTGCGTCTTCGTAGCCCTTGAAACCTTGAGGATACGTTGAAAGCACAAATTTGATAATTGAGGTGATAATAATTCATTGTGGTTTACTACTTTTGTCATCATTTTATGTGACTGCGCATTTGGTTGGCCATTACGCGTTAATACGTCGAGCTTACCACTGTTTCGGTACCGTAAATTGACGATTTTTGTAATCCGACGAAACAGGGATATCGCACAACGAAACAAATTGTTTGATAAATACCAAATTTGTAGATTCCGTGTTAAACGGGAGTACAAGTATTAATATAACCAATTGAAGTTTTTCCCAATTAAATTACATTATAGTAAAAGTACCGAAATTGTAGCATCAAAGTTAAAACAGTCCTGAAGTTCAAGAATAGAGTGAACCCGTAAGTGGATAAGCCTTAACGTTACCCGTAAAATCTTCACGACAATCTCGCTCAATCTCACGTTAATACAGCATCTAAAAATATCCTCACTAGTATCTCGCGAGTTCCGGTCCCTTCAAGACGCCACGTACTCGTCCCCAAAGCCAGTAAAGTTCAAAGGACGAAAGCGCACATTGTACTGTCATAACCCGGTGAGCCAGTGTTAGAAATACTCTTCTACAATTCTGCACAACGTCCGCGCGCGTTAAATATATTTTAAAAAATACAAATTTCTTAAACTCATCGTAAACCAATCCCGTCCAGTCTAATATACATAAATATCTCTTAACTCGTCAATTTTCAACGAGTACCATAAGACCCACTATAAGTCTCCGTATTCCAAGTATATATACAACATAGGTACTATATATGTACTATTTCATCTAAATTGTATCAGGTTTATAATATCGTTCATATACTCCCCTGGCGGAGCACCTTACGCATCCAGGGATTTAACCTTGTTCGCATATCGTAAGTTTCGGGTTTCTGGTGTCCCAGTAGGCGTGGGTATAGCGGGCAAGACGGCCGCAACAAACCCGCTCGTGACTCGGGAGCCCCAAAACGAGAGAGACGAGAGAGAGAGAGAGAGAGAGAGAGAGAGAGAGAGAGAGAGAGAGAGAGAGAGAAAGAAGAGAGCAAAGGAGAGACATTCGGTATGAGAAACGCGTAGCTACGCAGCAAGCCCGTAGCTCAAGTTGGATACCCTCCTCCAGCCTTGCCAAGGTAGGTAATCCTCTCGGGGGCGTGAGTTACTGCCTGCGGCCCTCGCGCTGTGCTCTCCCACCCCTCTGGCTCTCATTCCCGTTCCCGTCTTTCCCTTGTACCACCCTGTAGAGTCCTCTGCCAGGGCTTTCCTTTCCTCATACCGTAGAAGACCTACTCCTCGAGGTTCCGCGCCGTACCCTCTCTTCGTCTTCTTCTTCTTCATCCCGATCTTCTCCTCTTTGGGGGATGCTACCAGGGAGAAAGCTTGGAGAAAGTTGCCGAGGATACCGCGCGGCACAGCTGGAACGCATTAGTCAACCGTAATTAATAAGTTATAGTGAGGCTAAGAAGGGAAACGATGGGCGACTGTAACGCGCACGTAGTGGAAGCACGCGATGCTCCCTCCGACACCTTTGCAAGGGGTTGCTCTTGGCTTCTTCGAGATGGTCCTGATGTAAATGCGTGCCCCTCGTAAATATCGGCTGTCCGACAAGGCCTGTAACGCGGCATGCTAGGGAATGTAAGGGTGGATGTGGGGGTAACAAGGGCCAGCTGGAAATCCGCCCCTTCGCTTTACCACCCACTAACACTTAGGACTGCCTGCGGCTTCCATGGTTCCATTTCCATGATGTCGCTTAAAGTATAGTAAAATGGTTGCCTTTGATCGGACACCCTTGGCGATGCTAATTTTTATGTTTTATGAACTGATGACTGAATGGACTTTTTTTTTAATAATAGTACCGACACTGGATCCTGCTGTTATTTATATGTTTTTTCGTCTTCGATTATTTATGTTATTTATGTTTTGACAAGTATACATATTCAATAGGAAATTCTAAATGGATTTATTTTATATATATTTTTGTAGAGTTTTAGTTGTATCATTCTTTGGTTTGCGTACCCAATTTTTGGAGGGGTGGATGGTCGATTAAATAAAATATTTTGTACGGGATACATAGTCATTTCGAAAAATGTTATATATCATACGGATTTGTCTTACCAGAAAGTATTGTGGTAAAGTATATAGGAATACCCTGCAGCAGAGGAGAGGCGATCTGGTAACAAATTGGTATCGCAAGAAACTTACGGTTCGGCGATATCGCAATTTTCGCTGAAAGGGGATGATGACGTATTGGGTACATAGAAATCTTACAAACAAAAAGCTCCTTGGCATACGAGGGTAGGCTTCCGAGATTAAGCCTAAAGGAAATATATCTCACGGTAAATCCCGTGAGGTTCTACTATTCCATCCCGGGCAATTCACTTACTTTGATTTGATTGGTCCCATGTATGATCCGCTTTCCTTGTATAAGCTTCTTCCTCGTGCGGTATTGGGGAATGGCGGGCTATAGAGAAGAGAGAGATGGAGAGTTGAGGGTGGACCAAGGGTGGCTTTGGCATCGTGTTTTGCAAATCGCGAGTAGAGTTATACCAGCCAGAATCCCTGGCAGCAATCAACGTATTGGCTCTTCTTATTAGAGTTGCCAACAATCCACCCCCTTTTATGGGGAGGAATACGTCGAAACTTGGTATTCGCATTCTCCGGTTAGATTCCCTTCATCGACGAAAGAGCCGCAGCCATTTGAAAAAAATGCCCGATTACCCCGTACGGCCATTTTCTCTATTTCGTGACATGGCTCCATTTTGAAACTCATCCCTTCGTTGATTTTTATTCCAGAGAACTTTTGCAACTAATAGACAGTCAGTGCGTATACCATTGGTATCGTAATATATTGAATCGAACGCAACTCTTATCCAAGTTGCGATATAATTTCATTAAATATATTGCCCTTGTATAACTCTACAGAGTAGTAATATCCCCGAATACAGTTTTTCATGCAATTTTTCCATATTTGAAATTCACATTAAGAACGGGACATATTGTATCATCGACATGATAACGCAGCTGAACAATTGCATTTCCAATACATTTTCTCCCCGCAGGGTTGAAAACGGGATAGCAAGATTGCTTGGAGCGCTGAAAGCATCCGCATTAGAGAAACCGATCGGAAAGTGATTTCCCGAAGCGGAAACGTGCGGATTTTACCGGATACACGTCAGCAGCGAAGGATCCGTGGAACGATTTCTCCTGGTTTTTTTTTACAATCTCCCTCCTTCTCTCTCTTTCTCAGCCGCGTATAGCGTAGGAAGGGATGAAAACTTTCAACGAAATACGCGAGGGCATTTTTCAAGGAATGCATGAATAACGTTCAAATATATTTCCTTCCTCTAAACGCGCGCACGCTCGGCCACCCTCTCTTACTCCCGTTTCTCGCCCCCTCGGATAAAACACATTTCACGACTATGCCGCGAAATTTATCCACCCTCTTGGTTAAACAGCCACGCACGCTTCTTCTTAGTTCTCCGTAAAAGAAAACGTAGGAAAGCTCAGACATGCTTCTAGAAAGATGCGCGCGCACCTCCGGCAAAGGGAATGAGAGCAAAGTAGTGAGAGAGAGAGAGTGAGAGAGAGAGAGGGGGGGGAAGGGAGAGAAAGAATAAGTCGGGGTTTGTGGATGGCGAGCGCAAGTAGAAGAGAGGGTCGCGAGCCTGTCACATTTTCTACTTTGCGGAGACGTATGAGGGCGGCTTAATTGGGAGAGCCACCCCCTCTTTTATTTATAAGTTCGGGAGTCTATCGCTTGGGACCCCTAACGGCGGTGGCGTTTTGCAAGGTGGAGACCCCGAGACACGAGGAAGGGGGTTGGTCGCGAGCAAACGGCCACTAAGGGTGAGGCAAGAAGGAAGAGAGAGAAAGAAAGAGTGAGAGAGAGAACAGAAAGGCACCCCTAGCAGGCTGTGTGACAAATAACCCTTATAAACGCCGCGCCATAACTCCTACCCCACACTGAGCCGCGAGCATAGCAACCTGGAATGAGAATCATGGGGTGGCGACCAGGGTGAGGGACAGGGTGGCCCGTTGGGCGCCGGGCCACTTGATTACGTCGCGATAATAAACATGACGCCGATATGAACTCTGTTTCGCGTGTGTGATGCAACTTCCGCGATCGGTCTGTCCCACTCTTTCTCTATCGTCTCTTCACGCTCGCTGTAGATTACGGTGAGACTTCGCACACTGCCAATAATAGATTCCTGTATTGATGTCGTCTGTTTATTGGGGGATGATTTTCGTGTTTTGTCCCTCGTTAAGATTTCAACCCACTTGGCACATCATTGTTGAGCTAAATACAGTCATGGTTTAACCCTTTATTACACCGACAAAGAAATCGTGTGCTTCCAGTGATTTTACTGTAACACTTGTGTAACAACCCGAAAATATGATTTTTTTACTGTAAAAATGTGAAAGCAGGAATCTTCAACGCTATGGATATAACTTAGTGCATATCTATACGAGTTTATTCACTATATGGTATGTACCGGGGAACAGGGTGAAAGGTAGTGTGCTAGGGGTTGGTATACTATATATACAGTGCCGGCAATGGCAGAGGTGAAACGGGGGTTTTACGAGGCAGTAACGGCCGATAAGGTGAGCTTGCGCCCCCAACGGGGCTTATTCCACTACTGTACCCAAGTGGCTGTTCAACAGTACCTACCCTCTAGCATACTCTCTCCGCCACTGCGACTCCACTACACTTTATTTAAAACCATTTACACGTCTGTACACTGGCGACTGGGAAAAGTTTCACTTCTGCTTGTATGGGCTGCGACTCGTCTATACGTATGTACATAGGTATTCGGGTTCTTTTGCACGAAAGATTTTTTTACTATCGTTCGTATCTATATGAATATCATTACCAAATAATATTCAGAGATATTTTCTGAAGACGGAATGAATTTTTATCTAATTATTTATATAATCAAATGAAAAATTGAAACAATGAAAATTTTGGTGATAAGCGAATTTATATTGTACAACATTGTCTCTGGATGGGTGCTATTATAATTTACTATAAGTAGATTTTCCAAGTAATTCGCATTTAATGACTGCGACACGCATTCTTATCCGTATCCCCATTAGTATACTCACACGATTCCCAGTAACGTATTCGTATACGTTTCTCGTGCTGATAAGCCAAACGAAGTAGCCTAACTAGTTCCACGTATAATAAAATCGTCTTATTTTACATTACTTTTACATTTCTCTCTTTTTGAACTTTCAGGAGCGAACGGGCTGCGCAGGCGCGGCCGCCAGACCTACACGCGCTACCAGACCCTCGAATTGGAGAAGGAATTCCACACAAACCACTACCTCACCAGGCGGAGGCGGATCGAAATGGCACACGCACTCTGCCTGACGGAAAGACAGATTAAAATTTGGTTCCAGAATCGACGGATGAAACTGAAGAAGGAAATACAGGCGATCAAGGAATTAAACGAGCAGGAAAAGCAGGCTCAGGCACAGAAGGCCGCAGCGGCGGCAGCCGCAGCCGCGCATCAACAGCAAGGGGGTGGCGGAGGACCCGAAGGGGGTAACTAGGGGTACGCCCTGCACCGGAGCCCTCCTGACCACCCTACCGCCAATCCACACCACCCTCTGCTAGCACCGCAATGTACACAGCTATACTAAGGTGAGTCGTTGGCCATTGCATCTTATTCGTTAACACGGAAACTCTTTTCCCACTTCATTCTGATTCTTAATAAAATATACGGACTACTATTTTCCATACGGATGCTTGCCAACGCGGTGCCGTCCCCTCTATCTTTCTCTCTCTGGGGTGAAGTACACTACGCGTACCCCTTGCTATTCATCGAGCGTTCGCTCTGTAAAACTATCTTCGAATGGCATATCTAATGAGACTAGACCGCGACCGAGCGTGCCTTCATAATTCGCTAACTTGTTCCATTCGTATGCACCGTGCTTGCAATAAACACGTACCTAAAAACAGATAGTGCTGCAGACTATGTCATTGCTTTTACAGCCCGAAACGTTTGCTGCTTTTGAAACGTGCTCTCAATTTCTGCATCCTTACCGTGCTGCGGGTGGTGAATTGAACGTGTCTTTGGGAAATTTAATTTTCTTTTTTTTTTATGAACTACAGAATTTCAAGTATTGATATCGTTATACACTACACTTAACATACGAAACTATCGTATTGGAGAATGACTATATGTATGTACTTAATTTGAGTAACTGTAAATTTCACTATACTTTTGTGTTATGCGAGGAAAGTGGCAGGACAATTTTTTTAGTGGGTCGTATCTCCTTCTGTATTATTCGCAACGGGGAAAGGAAAGTAGAAAGTTTCTGCAGGTAGAAAGGAAAGAAAAAAAAAGTGCGAAAGGCCGAAAAAAAATAAAATACCGAAAACCATTTGAGAGGTTTTCGTAACGCTATCTTAGTTTTTTTTCTTGTACCTTCTGTTCCACTGTCGGTTGCACTTTCACTCGAGAAAGTCTAGTGTTCATTCTGGAAAATTGTAGGGTCTTTTCGTGTATGTATATATATATTTAAGGAATATCGTTCTCATTATAAAAAGTTATATTCGACCTTCTCGACGCTTTCTCCACGTCGTCTGTCTCGTTCTTCCTCTATGGGATTTCAACGGGATTCTATGTGTTTTGCTTGGGAGCAAAAAAAAGCGGTCTCGAAACAGTAAGCAGGAGGAAAAAATAGGAGAAAAGGGAAAAGACACCTTCTGTCGCAGGAACGATACCAACGGCACCGTAGTGCATTGCGCATTCCAGGAACGGCGGTGCCCTGTCGTCGGAAGTGGATGCTGCTTCCAGATGTTTTCAGAAATAACGACACTTCGCCGGGCTCCTTACCGAAAAAAAGAACGTTTCTCCACCGGTTAGGCCTTGATTTGTGTAACAGCTTTGAACCCCAAAATAAGCGTGCTTATCCACCTATACCAACGCGTGGCACGCCATTCGTTTTCTGAACTTGGAGAAGCTACCACACTCTGAGAATTTGTATATTCATATGGGTATTTTTATATACATGCATACATACATAACATTTAATCTGCACTAATAATAAAAAAAAATTGAAAATAATTTTGAATTTGAAAAAAATTCATTGAAATACAGAAAATAAAAAAATTTTTGTTTATTGCTAGATCGAATCGTAGGGTAGAGGAACGGGAATATATCCGGATTATGGTAAATAGAACTTCGTGACGAATGCATTGTGTAAAAAGTAACTTGAGATACGAGGCACGACTATGAGAGTAAATCTGGAATGGCTGTGATAGTACGTACAGGTATGGTACAGTGTGCTGTGGGCATTACTCAATTTTTTTTCTTCTTTACTTTCCTTTCGTTAGGTCGTTACCAGTTTGTTTCTGTGCAGGTATAAAGGGAAAATTAAAGGCGCATACATCGATTGAATGAGCCACCATAAAATCCATGGTCCAAACGTCAAATTAAATTTCTCCCATTCACGTAATTTTTATGGGCTTGTCGACAGCCACACAATCCTGTAAGATAATCAAGGGGGCAGCCATTGCCAAGTTAGTGGTCCATTCAAATACGGTACTGGTGCCCCCTTGAATGTGGTTTAACGAGTCGCCGGGACCGGCCACTTGAGCCATATTCGTGCGCAATGGCTGTCGTTTTCCTTTATGGTAGTAAGTTGATATTATTGGCCATTTTGTGGAAACCCGTGCGTAGACTATACGTGCGAATACTATACGTCCGTAGAGGGCTGAGTTGGATTAAGAGAGACTGTGGTTCCGCTTACATAATAATTTGTATGCTCTTCCGAGTGTGTGGTAATGCCAGATGAATCTGAGTAGTGAATAAATAAAGTGAAGGAAAGTATAGGATGGAAACGACTGATTTAAATAAATGATACGTTGACAAGTGTCGTTTTAAGAGTAGTAATTCATTTTGATATCATTAAAAGAATTCTAAGGGCAATTCTAAATAATGATAGAAATATCAAGTTCGAATGGGATATTTAGATCGGCTAGAAATTGAGTATTGGCTCAAGTGAATGATACACGTTTTAAGTACTACTTACTGACAGAACCGGTTGCCTTTCGAATGACTGTACAACGAGAATGATTGGTTAGAATTTTCTGATGACGAGAGATAATCGAGAGTTAACCGGATACAGCTACCGAGTCGTTAAGCTTAAATTAGGAAAAATTTATTGATTAATGCTAATACGAAATTTCTATGTGCATTAGGTAAGCCTCCAGGAATAATATCTCGGCGTGTTCGACAGAGACACCGAATCGTAAAGTTTCAAAGCTAATGAAATTGTACCGGTTGTAATAATCTCAATTGGTTCACCGGCAGATTGCCACTGAGATTATGAAGGATTCGTAGTAAATCGTTGCATCAATATGTGTCAATTATAATCCCCTTGCGCTAATGCGATTAATTTGCTTGCCGGGACGTTAAAAATCCAAGCGAGATTCTCTCTCGACGGGAGACATTTATGAAGTAACGTAGAAATTATGGAGTGGCAGTGCCATCTAGCGGTTATAACAACGTTTGCTTTAGTTATGGCTGCTCACCCTCCTCAGGTTTGTGGGCGTGGTCTGAAGGCGGGAGCAATAAGCAAGGGCTGGTCTGTGTGACGAGACAATTTTAACGTAATCTTCAAGAAATTCATTGAACGTTTTTATTACATTTTCCACGAGTTTCCAACCCGGTGACTAACGCCAGACCCACAGAGAATTGTGCAAGTCGCGATGAAATTACCTATGAAATCTTGGAAATACGAGACGTGTAATACTGCGCGGGACTACTTTACTAGTAAACTATAGAACCGACAGGTGGCAGTAAGGGTCTCCCGTTATGGGTCGATACTGAATTTATCTACCTTACCGACTCTCGATCGGTACGTCACTAATTCAAAGTGTGCCCTGCTACCATCTAAGCTTGATGCCTCACTTGTTAGTTCAATGATCGTCCGTAACGCGCTTTATGATTTGTTTTTATCGACGCGACTATATAGCCTTCCCTCCATTCTTAGTTCTTATTGTTAGCCACTCTGAACCAACGACGGTCATATATGCCCCATCGTTATTCTCACTCGATGCGTACTGCCCTAACTGTCGATAAGCCGCTAACTTTATACACGTGTATACGCATGAACGAGCAATATTACTGTCAAGTCGAAATAATGCTTAAATTTCCTTTCGGTCTTTATTACGTAGTAAAACCTGATTTCGACTGATTGATGTCGGCTTCCCGTCAAACGTAGGTCGGGAATCTTTATAGGTTGTAAAAGAAGACATTTACGATCCATAAAGGAGCTCGTGGCACGAGTACTTCTTAGTCTTCTATCTTTCCTTACTTCTCTCTGTATAACCATTATCCCTTCTCTTTTGAGTCTCCGACTGAGCGGCCACTGGCACGCGCCCGCCCGCTTCGAGATTTACAGGTTACGCTCCCGGTAACACCTCGTAAACTTGACTTAACGACTTTAACCGGGCCTAACTGCTTCCTTCCTGCAATCAGACCCTGACCTAGCATGAATGGACCACATAGACATGTATACCACCATACTTGAACTTTGTATTATCTTCTCGTATCGCCGCGTACGCGTTGGCCTAATAATAATTCATAATACTCGTCTTCGGGCCACTTACCTTTTTATGCTTTCCAAAAATTATTTATTATCCATAGAAGTCATACGCAATTTGACTTTTCATTATACCCATTTTACATATGAATTTTTAAATTATCTCTACGTGCATTAATCGTTTAAAAATTTTTATATTTCTCTATTTGGACTTTTATCCACCTGCTCGTGTAACGGTTTATCGAGCGCACTCTCACTGTTCTACGATTTGTTTTGATTGCGCTTCATTACCATTTTACGCCTTTCGCCGTCCGTAACGACTATTAATAAATCTCTTTTGTTGATTTTATCGTGACATTTATGAGCGTCGTTATTAGGTGATACCACTTGAAGCATCGTAGAGTCTACGCCTTTGCCTCCTGGCTCGGCTTTATACCTGGAGTGGGGAGTACTGTATGCCCACAGTAGTGGGGAGGCCTATGAGTTGAGCGATTATCCGCTAGATCGCGCTGTTATGTCTCACGTATCGCCATACTGCGCATACACTAGACTTCTCTAGATTATGCAGGGTGAATCATTCAACGTTGAAAAATAACACCCTGCCCATTTTGTCCGTCGGGTAATACGACACGAAATTCTTCCTTTTACAGTAATTTATACAAAACGAAAGGCTATCTTGATAAAACAAAAAAGTAACAAAGTTCCAAATTCATTCCGGTCACTGTATATTTTAAATCCTTCAATGTCTAAATTAAGACAACAGTCTAACCTGAAATACAAGACTGTAGAGTTAGGACTTTTTCCTACGTACCCAACCACTTAAGTAGGCCTCGATATATCACTCTTTTATACTGTACCATCCGGAGCGACGTTTTGGTAAAAACAAAAGTTAAAAATTCAATCGTAAGCGGTGAGTTTCATTAAAAATGTGTGCACCATATTTGAGAGTTCATCGTGGCAAATGAAATTTACGACGTTGGCTACCACGTAAAAGTTGAACCGTCTTCTCTCCGATATACTTAGGTTATGATCCTATAACTTTGGCATCGCTTACATCCAAATACATAGAGATTCAAACTCAAGTGCTTGGTATCCGTATTCCCATTACTCATAGTGCATGTACTATACATGTACATATAACGAAGCTATGGAAAAATCCGTTTGAAACTAGCTTCAATTCAAGAGAATCGCAATGATACCCCGGTAAATCTCCATATCCAGCAATATTCCTCCTTTCCATCCAATTCAGTTTTATTACTCCTAAGTTTGTCGTATCGATCGCCCGCGCGGGGGGGGCGGGGGGGAATATTAATTGCGCGTACGTAATGTCACAAGTTCGCACGGTCTACCAACGCGGGGTGAGTGGAAAGTGGGATGCTGGGCATGAAACGAGTAGAATCTGGTGGCTAGCCGACGGGTAGGTATTAGCATTTAAAAATGAGTAGTAGGTACCCGGTCTAGCGGCGCCATTGGTCCCTCGCATTTACACAACAATGAGGGGACGCACTCTAAAAACTCCCAGAATCCCTCCTGAGCTTCGGAGTGAAGAAGCGAAAGAGCAAAGGAGACAGAAATATCGAGGTAACAAATGCACGACAAAGAGGGCGTTGCGAGAAACGAAGACTCGTAGCGCCATCTCAGTTTCTCCCACTGGGATGGAATAGTGGACGGGACAGGAATGGAGGATGGGTATAGTGGAACGGGCCTGAATGCAACAACGCAAGCTGGCTAGAGCTCACAACACAAAACCTAAGGTTCCCCCCAGGTTCCTTTTTTTCTTCCCCCTACTTTTTTTTTCTTCTCTTTTCGGGACTCAGCTAGCCAGAGCCTAGCATACGCTCTCACCCGGTTCTCTTCTGCCGTTGGGTATTTCCACCATACACTCACACTCGTAAACTACACACATGGTGTACACGTCTACCGATACCGTCTCCTCCCGGTGGCACCGTCATGGCGTCTGCGACGTTGCCGAATTATCTTACGTAACCACTTAATATACAGTGCGCGCCGATAATTCGATTATCCCCCTTAAGGAGCCGTGAAACGATCTCAATTATTATCTCCTACTCGTACTCGTACTTCCCCACCTAACCTAACCCTTCCGCCCTGGAAATAGAACCCGAGAAAGATTAAGTCAGAAGGAATGAGAAATTAACGTGGGTTGGCAAGGGAGAAGAATAGGTTTTAGGATGGAGAAAGGGGAAGGGAGGTATATATTTTTTTTAAATCGAACCCGGTCGCTGGCCCTTTACAGTGACGTAAAGTTTCTCGTTGAACTTCTCGTAACTCCCGACAGAGGCGCTGCTGTGAGGTTTCTGTTCGATCTCCGATCATTGCACGTAGAAAATCGAAATTCATTTTCTAAAGGGAAAATCTACAGACGGCAAGTATAAAAATGTTATGAGAAACGTTTGAGAATAAAAAATATACTTGAAACGTAAAAATCATTTTGTGCAATGAAAACACGATGCTTTTTATGATCCTATTGGGAACTTTATGAGATGTTAGTTCTTTTAACGAAAACTTTACTTACGTACGGGTTACGCTGTATTATAAGCACGTCTTATCCGTTTATGCAAAAAGACTTTACGATTGTCCATCGAAGGAATTATATGTGACAGGAGTTCAAACTCTGCTTCGATAACTTTGCATTCCATCCCCTAGCCATTAATCATACCGTCGGACGATTTTTAAACACGTCACTTCTTTTATACTCTTATCTCACGTGGTATGCAAGCAGCGAGCATTACACGCTCCGCTTAACACTCGGCCTATCAAGTATATAGATATACGTATGTGGCACATAGGCGCAGTCCGTTATTTGTCATTAAAGGCAAAGCTTATAAGGTCCCCGTCAGTAATTATCAACGATAAGAGTCGATCAGTTCAATCAATCCTATAATTGTACTGTGCAATTGCGAAAGTCCTCGTAACACTAGATGGCGCCTAGGGTCAATTCGTGTCGCGTACAAAAATATCGTACATAGTAGGCTTGTACGTATATAAAAGCACACTAAATCATTTATTCATACAAATCAGTCTATGAATGAACCACGGTTAGCAGAGAATATGCTTAGTACACGTTTTCATTATTTTTATTGCGGTGACTTAATTGATTGCGACATTCGATTTGCACTGCGTAATCCATCTATATGCGTGAGATATCGTCGTCACTTACCAAGTGTGACGGCTGAGAGCTTCTAGAGACAGAAAAAAAAAAGTGAAAAAGAAATTAACTCAAAATCTTTCGGTCTGCTGCGCATACATAAATATAGACACATTTCAATCCCCATAGTTACTCTTATTAAGATTTACATAGACTCGAGAGGAACGAACGTCTCCGTTCCCACTCTGATGACTTCCAGCATTTGAATCTCTCCCAAGACGCGTAGCTTATAATTTTTCATCTTTTATTTTCTCACTTGCTCTCTTCGTCCTTTTCCGCCATCTTCGTCGCTGTATCTTCTTCGCAGCCAAAAGCAATCTCCAGCACATCCGTGCAGCGTTTAAATTTAATACTACCTCATTACGCTGCCGGTGTCGGAAGAAAAAAAAGTCCATCACGGTGTGTACGGTGCCTAAACTTAACGCAAAAGCATATCACAAGTGCTGGTGTTAGGTTAATACGCACGTGGCTATATGAATATACTATAACTATATATATATTTTTATACTTATTCATCGTAATATTGAAATAAGCTTTCCACAGTTCCTGCAGCGATGTCTTGGGCGTCGGGTGGACTCTTTAGTATAGAGGGGTTGCTAGACTCAGGGATTCGAAGGAAGGAAGCGCAGCTTTATAGGGGGTGGAGAGGGGGCGGGGGTGCTACTGCGTAGCCAACTTTGGGGTTGGAGGAGGTTCGCTAGCTAATTGTGATACACTCCGCGGGGAGTAAGCGGCGCGAGGGCCAAGAGAGAGGATAGTCTCGCTCCTATATAAGTTAAGAAGTAGAGGCGAGAAAGAGGGGACACGACGTAGTTAGTTATATGCCGAGGCCGTGCATGTTGGCAGCACTGGTGTTTTTCATTTTCTTTATATCACCCTTGACGCTCATAAAACCATTACCCGTGACCGAGCGAACACAACTTCTATATAAACTGTACACTCCACTTTGATGATACCGAACTTCTTTATTTCCCTTCCGCTCCGCACGCTGCCACGAATCCAATTTCTTTTTCATAGAAAGTATACACTTCATCCCCATATCCCATTCTCTGGTATATCATCTTGGTCCCGCTGCCGATATACCCGCGGGAAAAATTGAATTTTTCTTCAACCGATTCACCTCGGCTTCTTGATAGACCGTCGAAATTTCCTGCAGTCGATTAAAATCAAACGATTCACCTCTGACCTTTCGGTACCCCGAGAGTTCATTATTAATAGCCATAAAGGAATCTTAATTTATCTTTTACATATGTCCTTGATTGATTTATAGTATATTACTGTAACCGTGTCAAAGTCTGTATTCGGAATCGATCTAAGATATTACGAGGTACTTACAAGGGATCGGTTATCCATGCATCAGATAATGGGGCTAAGATAGTTGACAAGGTTGCTCAAGGGCACAAAAGTGTTTTGGGCCAAGGAGATAAGTCAGTTAGTGACTCGGTCTAGCGCGTTCATCTGACGTAGAAGATTTTTTGCGTTGCACCCTTTATTGCTTTTCTCTCTTGAGTCTCTTCACCCTGCTTGTACACTTTTGCCGGGTGATTCATCATCAGCCTCCTCTCGCTCCTTTCGCTTTGACTGGCTAGTTGGCTGGCTGGCTCGCTGACTAGCTGGATAGCTGGCTGGTTGGCAAACTGGCCGACTGGCTGGTTGGCTGGCTTTCTGACTTTCTGGCCCCTGGTACGCTTCGTACTCGTTTTAACTCCCACACTGGAATCGTACCAACATGATGGTGATTCTGGCTCCGCAGGGCGCTCCGCGGTATAGGTATCCCAGCAGTCCTCATGAACGCCACGGCTCTCGCCACAACGGCGAAGATATCTGCACTTCTATACATACTGAACGCGCGCCCTCGAGCACGTGTGGTTGTAAAATATCTAAGGCAATACATCAGCCTTGCGATATCACCGCATGAAGAGATACAGTAATATTTTCCTCAGACGCTACGTCGGCAAACTGCGCTGTAAGCGCTGCGGGGGCACGGCACACCATACGCGCCAAGCCCTTCTTCTTTTCCATAGGTTGAAAAGCCACCTTTACTTACGGTAGATCGCGTTCAGGATGCTTCTTGCTTCAGAGCGGAAATATAGGCAGATCTTTGTGCAGATGATTTCCCTTTGAATCTGGAAATAAAAAAATACATAAATAAAACGTATTTTACTCGCAAGAGTAAAATTACTGTGGTGAAATTACGACAGCGCACTTTGATATATATAGTATATATTTTTTAAAATAAAAATAAGATATATCGTATGTATGCCAGGAGTGGATTCTGCGGGTTTATCCTCTGGCCTTATTTTCTAACATCTTCTAAGGAATATATACAACCTAATCGTACAGAGTGAAAATTTTCATCAATCCTCACATGCCAAATCGCTGCTTACCTAAATGAGACACTTGGACGTTATAAGCAATGAATATATCTCAAGAATTCTACCACTTCACGTTGATTTGAATTTGTAACTTCGCGGTGGAAAAATCTAACTCCGACGTTCTATGCGTCTTTCAACAGATAGGTATTCCGGTAATTCGGCAGGGACGTCGGTAGTTTGGTAAAATGGGTGGAGTATGGGTATATAGGGGAGGGATAGGATCGGAGGGCGTTCCACGGCACCCCGCATGGGGTAGGTTGCAGCTCACGCGACACTGGAGCCATCTATATCCCCGGAGATTTATGGTCTCTGGTGCAGCGGCTGTTCGCTGCACTACACACCACAGTATCGCTGCGGTGTCGGTGCTGCCTCCTGTCGCGACAGCCCTGTTGCCCCGCGGGGGTTACGCGCAATTCGCGCTCATGCACTACGCCCTGATAAAAAGTTCGACTCGATCTCAATCCAACGCCCTGGGCCCCCACGTTGCATCTCGTTGCATCCCGTTGCATCCCACTGCAGTCACACTGCACGCCTTTCTCGTCCATGCACACGCTATCGCATTTAACATAACCTAAGTGCCGGCCGTTTGACTATCTTCGCAAGGCTGTTGATTATTAGCCTGCCGCGTACGTACATATATAGATATATATATACCCTTGTGTCCAATTCGATGATATACCTCTTCTTTTGTTTCACTCCCAATCATTATACAAACACAGTACACAAAACCTTGTTTACGACCCAATTGAATATTTTTGTGTACCGTAACAGTTCATTGAACCTATCGAATTATTTATTGCATCGATTCATAAATATCTGAACAACCTCTTGCCAGTAAATTCCATCAATTCTAAATAAATCGAACGGCGTCGTTCAGTGGTTTTATTATTGCGCGACACATTCGAAGGGTTTTACAATAGGCAAAGCGTTATCTGACCCAAGAGAGAACAGGGTAGAAAACTATAATTCCGTGGGAGGGAGGTGCCATCGGCATCAGTTTCCGGGCAGGGCTAGTTCAACGTTGTGAATCCCTGACCGAGGTTTCGGAACTGCCCCCTCGACGCAGCCGTCCGTTCGCACCCCCTCCCCATAATAACCAGTGGCAGTAGGGGTTGCTCAGAGGGTTATACCTCCAGTACGGGCTACGGGACTAAGGGACTATACGATGGAATCAGGGTATGAGACTATAGGGGTATATGCGGGAAACGTACCAGGGGTGGGTATCTGTACCTACCTATGCCCCCACGCTCTAACCTAACGTCCCATCCCCTGATGCGGCCGGTTTACGAGCAACCTGTGGTAACGAGAACGATAGATAATAACCGTTCCGTGCTCATCCCCACCTACTCTTCTGCTTCCCAACGACCTCGTACCTAGACGACCCTCCATTTAGTTTTTTCTATCCCAGCGCATACTGCTGCATTCTTGCTGCGAGTCTACGAGAATTTTCACAAGGACTTTGCGAGCTACGTAACCGTACCATATAATAACTTGGACGAGGTAAATGATCTTTGGTTGAGGCTGCAATGAAGTTTTCTGTGACCGCAGTACTCAGTTGTAAGGTAACGTTTTTTTTAGTAGGATAAATTAGCATCGAGCTATCGTACTCTTTTGATTCGAACCTCGCGTATGTCTCAGCATTCCTTTTTATTATTAAAAGAGCCATTAGCATCCTCAGATGTCGAAAGTGCGCGCGCACGGCCGAGAAGGAATTTATTGCGGCTTAAAAAGTCTAGCTGCTTTGAAATCCTGACAAATGTGCGAAGGAACGTTGTCCGTACCAAAGTACCAAGCATGTCGCGTATAAGTCCGGGAAGAGGCAAGGCAAAGCGAGAAGCGCGGGAAGAGTGTCTCTAGGCCGAAAAGCAAACTACGACGTAAATGAAACGCAAGCCTGTGCAAACAACATTTATACCTATATAGGTAGAGCACACGCGTACTGGCGTGTATACGTACAAACAGTACCAGAGAATACTGTCGCAAGTAAGCACAGAACTCATTCCCCTGCAAGGCGAGTGCCGTCTTGCCTTCCGTCTGCTGTGAATCTTTAATTAGTTAAATTTACACAGTGCGCGATGTTTGTACAGGCGCCGTCGCATCTAATTCGTTACCATTCGTCTCTGTCTCTCTCGTTTATCTCACTCCGCATTATATATCTACCATCTCCCATTAACCTTAGCAAATTCTTTTTACTGCCAGACGCAGTCCCTGCTCTCCCGAGACCAGTTTTCTATGTTCTGACACAATTTCAAGGTTGGCCGGATACGGGCCCCGTCGAATTCGGGAATGGAAACTCGAAACTTTGGCCATGCGCCACTTTTGTCCTGGAACGTGATACGAATTGGTATTATAGTCTGAAAACAAGAAACTACGCATTTCGCACGCATTAAAATATTCCTATTAAATAGTAGGGTATCTCTCGAAATAACAGAAGGAAAGTAATGGAAACTGCGTAAGGCGGTACATGAAACTATGTTTATATATTGCGTATGTGTATACATGCATATATACATTTCTATGTTTCGTTCTACCGTAAGATTGTGACAGAGTGTAGGAAAATCATAATCGTACTGCCAGGGGATGAGTATCCGACTACATTGTTCGCTATAGACAGCGGCATGAGTATGGGGTGCATAAGATAGCGGCTGGCGCGAGTATCTCGCTGTGGCCGTAAAATGGGCCGGGTTTGCCAAGAGTTTGAAATCTTTCCTATTCCCCTTTCGCTCCGACGAGCCGGGGGATGCAGGACAAACAACTTTTTCACGTTCTCTCTAAGGATGAGTAACGGTGTTTCTACTTTTGGAGGATATTTGGTCGCGGTCCGTTTGGCGCGCCACGCCACGTGAGAGTCGCCGTTGAGGCGAGAGAGGAGGGGGGCTCAGGAGGATACATATATGTATGTGTATATATATATATATAGAAAAAAAGAGAGATTATTAAGAGAGAGAGAGAGAGGGAGAGAGAGAGAATGGGAGCCGAGCGACACTCAGTATATAAGAGACACTCGAAGAGAGAGAGAGGGGAAGATTAAGGGGATGAAAGAGAATAAGAAAGGAAAATGAAGAAAGTAAAAAGGAATAAAATAAGATGGACGTACCTATGGGATTGGCAATGCACGAGCATCGGACTAGCCATTCCCTTTCTTCTTTCTACCCTTAACTCGACCCAACTCACCCCTATAGAGCGAACGTGCACCCACGTATCCTACCCAACTATACACTGCCACCCCGTTAGCTCTTAGCACGAGCTATCGATATCTGCTGTGATACAGACACCACCTTAAACCGGCGCAACGTGCGTGTGCCGGACAAGGCACCACGTGCATTCATCCCATTACAAAAGGAGCTGAACCAGCTCCGCCTAAACCATCCTCCGTGCATCCCCTCTCCGCGTCTTCGACACGCTCTGGGTATCCTATATGGATACCCGTATCTTTTATACGTATACTACGTATGCACATCGTATGGGTTACCTTCGACCCTTCGGAAGTTCACGTCACTGGAATATTTGGTGCTGATTTTACTGACGTCGTGTGCAGTATTGGAAAGTCATATTAGATGGTTCGGATGGTGCACATGTTACACGACACATATGAGCTGATGGTATCAGCAGTCATGATTGTCGAAGGATAAATTATTCGAATGATTTTCAATTGTGCGAGAATGAAAAAGTTGGTTTTGCAAATTATAAGAGAAACCGGTGGAATCGTTAATAAATTTTCTGGTGTATGGTGAATTAAGAGACTTACGCGTTACGGGTTAATGTATATGACCGGATGTGTAAGAAACTCGTCGTTTCCGTTGTTGCGATAGAAAGCGCGGAAGGCTTAAAGTTTTCGTCATGACTATACAAATGTATTCCATTCCCGTGGGAGTTGGGTGAGGTTCACGCTATAGTGCAGCAGGGAAAGGGAAATCTGAATAGATCGGGTTAAGGATTTTAGTAGATGCTCGGCCCACCCACGCTCACGAGGAAGACGTTATAGCCGTGAGGAATTTTCACGTTTATGGAAATCACCGGAATTTTTTTTTTAAACGTAATATAAAGCGTCTCGACGATAATAACGTATATATTGGCTGTCACAAATTTCTCATGGAACTTTCAGGTGGCTCGTTTCGCCGTCTTTCCGTCGATGATTTCGTAGGACGATCGAACTCCGTGACGTACTATTTTCCACACAATGGAAGAACGACAAAATCCTATCTACTTTTCTGTATCCATTGAGTTACGGCGTTAAAATCAGTCGATATTTTATATCTGGCATAGATACAAATAAATGGCACGGGATCGAAAAGTTTTTAAGTTATCGCCATGAGGAATGGCGCTTTGGAAGATGAATAACGTGGGACGGAAAAGAAGGAGAGGGGAGAATTTTTTCTATATCTATATATCCCCTGACGAAAGTAACGATGAAAAGAATAATCATTAATTTCTACTACTCATGAGATGAAACACGCAGTGCGTGAATTATTATGAAAATCGCGTTAATTATCAGTAAATAAAAATTAACAAATAATTTGCATTTTTGTTTCAGGTGAGTGGCAAGCTGCAACCACTGTTTCCGTAATGCCAAATAGGTATCCGTGTGTATCAGTCGATAGTCAGTTTATCGGTTGCGGCGAATGGATGCTGCACCCGGTGAGTGACGAATCCTGGACTCCCGTAGCTCACTTGCCCAACACCCAACACCCCAACACCACCCTTAAAAAAAAAGCAAAAAACCAATCAGCCATACCCAAGCTCAGTACACCACCACCACCTACCAGTTTAGCAGTACAGTAGGACCTGGCCTATTCTAGCCTATCGTAGTGCAGTAGATAGTAGATCGTTGCAATCCCGTGGGAAGGGTATATGTATACAACTAGGGAAGGTTGCAAAAGGATTTTGTTCGAGAGGGATTGTGGTTGGAGGGCGTCTCTGACCGATGGGAAAAAGAAGGGATTAGGAAGGATAATTAAGGGTGGATAGAGGCGACACTCGGTCGAGAATCTAAAATACGTAAAATGAAAATGAAAAAAACCACGAATATACGTAAGTAGCTAGAGACTAGATATTAATGTCCGTTGGAAGAAGAGATACGTGAGATGAGATTAAAAAATAAATTAATTAAACGCGCGTGTATTAATTACCGAAAAAAAAAAGATAAATAGAGCACATTAACCACGTGTTCTGAAAACGGAGCGATGCAAAGAAATTTTTACGATCCCGGTGAACGATCTCGTATATGAATTTTTACTGTAGAAAATCGTCGAGATTCCAGATGTCTGTCATTTGTTATTAAAGCTTATATATCTTGAGTGCTCCCACGCAATAAAAATAAAGCGCCCGCTCAATGATTCTCTTCGAGAGACGATGATTTGACGACTGATATGTTGCTGTTATTATTAATATTATTGATATTATTATTATATTATTATTCTATTATTATTATTATTTTGTTACTTTTATTATATCTAGCCAAGAACTCGTTTAACGGGAATCGCTCTTACCCGGTGACGCGACGCCCGGCGTCGCGATTTCGATTGTCCGTCGCCACGTAAATCAATGTGAACCGAGAGCGATTGTTCCGTGTCTCGTTCGAATTATATTATATTGCTGTTCGAAAGTTTTGTTGAGATATTACTATAGTAGAGAAACATTATTGACGTACTCGGTTTAGTACCTGCGAAGAGAGCAAAGAGCGCGCGCTGCATGACAGGTCCAAGATGGCGATTTTTTTTTCACTTGGAGTTAACGTTAAAACGGAAGAGATATCTACCTATAGGTCGTCCATGGCGAAGCGTGACGTAAAACAGGAGGGGACGAGGAGGAATGATAATGGGAGGGGGAAGGAGGTAAAAAATAAAGGGAATATTAAATGAGAGCAGCACGTACAGAGAGGAAAAAAATACCTATATACGTACCTACCTAGTACCTATACGCCTGAACGAAAAAGTATGGCGCCCTAGCCTAATAGTAATTTTATTCTAGTTAACGAATGTATACGAGTAGCCGCTAAGTGAAGGAAAAAGGAAAATTAGATAAAGAAAGTATTTCTAAGAGGAATGTAATGTTAATAATTATTTATTTTGTGGATCTTCGAACGAATCTTTAATTGCTCCACTGTACTATACGTAATTAATAGGCAAGTAGGCCTAGTTTAGTAGTAGATAAAAAAAACCTATACATAACGGTAGCTCTGTATGTGTGAACGTTTTACGTGGAAAAAAATTTCTTTTTTTGTAATATATTAGAATATTAATTGTTTACCGATCTGATCCTGATGTATGTATCTAAAAGCGACCAGGGCCGCACCTGCTTCCTACAAAGATTGTAACGGAATGAAATACTATAGGGGCGATTGCCGTTCTGAACGCCATTGTAATATTATAATGATTATACAACTGCTAAAAAAATAAATGCGAATTGAATCTAATGCTCTGTCTCCTGCTTCTTTGCTTGCGGCCCTGGCCGTGGCAACAGAACCCATTCCATTACACTTCCTATCCTTATTTTTGAACTTTTTTTGGGCTTTTTAGTGTTGTTATACACCTGTGTTTATAGTATTTATTCTGCCGGTGGCAAAAACGTGATTTAATTTGTTGTAGATGGCAGAACAAAAAAATTTTATTGCTAACTTAGCAAATTTTGATTATCCGTGTTGCATATTTGCATATTTTTTTAAATATCATATTTCGTTTCTGCCACTGTGTGCTGCGTTAGGTATTTTATCAAAAATTATTTACGTATGTATGATTGTCTTCTTAATGCATGTTTAGGTATTATTGACTATAATTCATCATACACGATTTGGCACTCTCGTATAATTCGCAACCCTCGATAAATGCAAATAACTGTTTGTCGAAAGCAGCAATGTAGTAGAACCTAGTGGTGAAACGAAATTACGTAATATCCTGGCGAAATTGTGCTTCCGACATGTAGCAAGCGACAAATATTCGCGAGCATAATACTAGCCAAAAACGTATCAGCCTACTGCATAATCGCAAGTATACATATTGTTAATATAGTTACATAAGAATAGGATATTTCTGAATTTCCCTAAATCAATCGCACACCCCTAACAAATACCCAATTAGGAGTCAACATATCTAATAATTAATAAAAAACAATTAATAACAATTAGCAAAAAGAAAAACATAAGCAATATTCGCTCCATAAATCCTAACATAAGAAACGTTCATGAGACTTTTCTCATGCAATCTTTATAAATTGCGCAAAAATACAGCGTCTAAAGGTGAAACGTGCAATAGACGCTTTACGAGACTGAAACTGAAAATGCAACCGAATCCGCTCGACTAGCAAAGTCGTCCCTCTGTAACGACCAACGCGTTGATCCGGGGTCGAGCTTCCCGTGATATCCATAAGTCTCCGCTCGCGGAACGATATTAATATGTTATTGCGGATAGTCGCTCTCATGAAAGTCGACAAGGACTGGAAAAATATGTCCCACGTATCCTTGGGGCGAGGGTGCGCGTTACGAAGAACGTTCAAGGGTTGGTCGGCCTTGCTTACTCGGATAGAAGCAGCAGCAGAGATCGTCGCCATGGCTGTTGTATAGCAGGGAACACGCTCGGCTAGAATTCAGCAGACGCCATTTGTATTAATGAAGCTCCGACAATGGTGCACGCCCGATGAATTATGTACCTACGATCGAACAAACTCATACCGGCCCGAAGGTGTATCCGTGATTGGTTCCACGCATGATTACCGATCTCCGCGGTGGTGAAAAAGCCCGTCAAGTCATATGTAAGATTTTATTTCTTTTTTTATCATTTCTTTTTTTCATCATACCTTCCCTGATAGACAATTCAATTGTCACGCGCAATAATTCAAGATTTTGTTCCCTGCTCCGAGAAGAAGCTGGGGCCTCTGATAAGGGTTGCGTAACTGTAACCTATTATCCGGAAGACGTACCGCATCCATCGAGTCGCGAGGCGTGGATAAAACGAGCGCTTTACTTTGGATTACTTGGGGGTGCAATTTACAGCAGACAAAAGAGCACCTGTTCGTTCCTCCTTGGATAGAAGGGTAGGAACGGGGCACCCGGAGGTACTCTCGCTCCAAGAAGCCCAAGGGTGGGAATGGCGTGCCTCGCAGACGTTGCGGTAATTGAATCCCAGTAAGTCCCTCTCTCTATAGCTATATCCACTTAAATATATAAGTCTTCCAAGTCTCTCACGCACGGCACTACCGAGTACTTTACCCGACGGCTCTGCTGTAATTTCGATGAAAGAGGAACCGGCGCTCTCCATTCTGCCATTCTCACCCCGTTGGCACACGCGAGAGTTTTTCGATTTATCGAATCCTCATCGACGACCCTGTACAATGTGTTACAGAAAAAAAATTCAATTTTCCTACCCATAACAAAACTAGAGAAATTCACAGTGCAGGAATAAAGAAATTATTTAATTAATATATAGATATATCTTGTCCAATTATATTCAGTATTTATTCGTCAGCCAGGGAATATGGTTTTCTTTCGACATTTGAATATTCTTCGAAGTTACTTTAGAAATTCTCCGCGGGCAAGGGGGGCGGCGGGGGGAGAAGGGGGATCACTTCCTTGGCAAAGGCAACTGATACGGATGTGCTAGGTGTAGATGGGTGTAGCGTGCTCCGCCCTCATATAATTACTTCTCGCGCGGCAGGTTCCTGGCTCCATGGTGGGCGAGAGAGCTTTAGTATTGCTATGTCGTGCTCTCCTAGGGGGTGGCTGTGTATGCAGGGCTCGCGAACGCCATACCATGGGTATTGTTGGTATGGGGAGGGAGGTGCGAGGTTGTGGCAGGGGGAGGTTATTAGGCAACGCAGCACCTCATCCCTCATCCGCGTAACCGCGCCGCAGCGTGTATTATGTAACAACACGGAAACGAACTGAGGGGTGGCTGGTTGGCTGGCAGGGTGCGAGACTGTTCGCGTTGTTGTTCCTATTACATGCACCCGTAACGCCTCGGTTGTTTAAAATAAGTCACTTGCACATCGTGACTCATTGATCACTTAACGTATATGGTGTCTGAGTGCTTTTTTTTTTGAGGGGGTAGTGCAGTCAGAGGGAGGGACTGAATGTCCTTAAGAATTGTAGGAATTACTCCGAGGGTTGTAACGCAATGGCGGTAGATTACACGGTGTAGTAATTAGTCGGAATTAAAATTAAAAAATTTATTCTTGTCCGACAATGATTCTCCTTTGGTACCCTAAACGAAACTGAGTGTAGTCAACACGCGGCTGGCTCATTCTATTAATTCTCTTATTTCTCTGGACGGAGACACTTACCTAATTTTGTACTGGTCTATAAAAGTATCAGACGCAATGGGGTCTCTTTTATGTATACATAGAGGTTGCAGGTTGACTCTTATATAGGTATCATGATGACGCCAGCTATTTTGCTTGTAGAAACTACCAGCACCTGGGCAATGCTTTGATCTGCTTATCCGGGCAGTTAAGATGTCAGCCGTTCTTATTAAAATAATTTAAACCCTAAGGCCTCTTCCCAGAAGGCAACACGCTGCGCTTACGTTATACAGCCGAAACGAGTACACGTCAAAGTGTAATTTGACTTTGGTATTAATTCATGAAAAATTGTATGGCAAAAGATAAAGGCCTAGCAATTACGTCATTTTTCTTTTATTACGTAATACGTAGTTGGTATCAGCCTGTATAATATATCACGTAAACGTATTGCCAAAATGTACTGTACGGAATTTCGATTTATTTCGCAATATCGTCACTCACACTGTCGCTTATCCTGTAGTAGGTCTAGTGAAATATTTCCCAAGTGATATCAAGGGTATATTCTCCTTCGGAAGACATTGGCAGCTGGACCACGTCGCGTTCTTGTGGACGGGGTTGTACGCCTGACCGGGGTATAATACAAGCATGGTACGGAGAGAGCGACCTACCCCTTACTATCCGCACACCCGTCGCCCGCAGATAAATCTTTCCGCCCTCTAATTGGCCTTCCCTCCATTTCCTCGTTCCATCCCCCGACCTATTCCTTCTCTCCTCTAGTCTTCTTCTGTGCTCTCCTTTTCCTCTCAGCATTCCTGTTCGCTCTACGCATCACTATACCTATCCCGGAGCCGTGCTCTCTTCTCATTTCTTCTCGTCTCCTCTCGGTCCCGCTGCGAGACCTCTCCTCCGAGGCGCAGCGGGCACGGCTCCAGGAAATGTTCTCACCCTCTCCCGAATCCCAACCCCTTATACTTCTTCTCTCCCACCAGCGCTCTTCCGCTTACGACGACCCGCGCGAGTTATTAGAATTATTAGAGATTATATTGGCCGCAAAGTGTTCGTTACTCGCTGGGATAACTACATTACGAATTAAGTTCCGACCTGCCCCAAGTGATATACAATTGTTTTTACAGGATGCGTCCATTTATATTGAATGAACTTGTTTTTCTTGGATAGACCATAGCTTCCTAGGAATGATGGTGTGAATTGGAGTCTTTTAAATTTTTTTTATCAAGAATCCCCTCATTAATGAGAACACTTAAGATTTTTTAATTATCATTACAAATTCAATGGACCATAGATGCTGACGGAGTTAGTAAACCTTATCTTTTTAGAGATACAAAAATATGAAGTGAATATCTGTATGCGTTTTTACTTAGCTTACAACTTTTTTTGAACGTACAAAATGAAATATGTAAATTTCCAATATGTTATTAAAAAAAGTAGGATTGCCGTAACTTTCAGCTTTTTCATCTCCATTCCTTTTACTTGCTCTATGACTATTGCATTTAACTTTTCCTGATATTATTTTTAATTTAAAAAATTATTTTTTTATTTTCAAACAGTATTAAACGAACAATAACATGCGTAATCGATTTTCAATTAAAAAATATTTAGAAGCTGTCACATCAAAATTTTAAAAATCGTGTACCGTTTCACCGCAAAACACAAACGTGTATCTTAGCTGATACACTCCGTGTAGTCCGTATACCTGCGCATGTCGACATTTTAAAATTGCGACAATGAACAAAAATAGAGCAAATACCAATACCTGGATATAGCCTACCTATTATACATTGACCTCGAGACTATACCGCGAAATTATCTGGTTTCGCTAGTTCCTTCGTCTAGACGGTTACTTTTTACATGGAATCTCGTAAAAACCTTGAGTCCCAAAATGGGACACGTAGGTATGTAGGTATTCCTACCGTTCGAGTATATTGGCTATGGTGTCTCCCAGGTTCCTAACAATTGGCAACCTAACGGTATTTCTCGGTCGAGTGTTTGCGGAAACGTCGGAAAAGCGTCTCCGTCACGCGGTGAATCTTTTTATCTTTCGCATAAGAAAGAGAAGAAGGAAAAAACGGTACGTCATTGTCCTTAAATAAGAGTAAAATACAAGAGCGGGAGGGGGGTCAGAGAAGGAGTCCCGAGGTGCCCAATTTTCGCCCGTGGCGTAACCAATGGGGAAGGCCTCGTAAATCTAGAGTAACCCCCAGGCGGTACACTTTTCGTGTTATGTCGCTCTAAAGAAGTGGAAGCAAAAAAAGTGCAGTTTATTTTTCAACGCGTTTGTAGAAGGTAGGAGCGCACGCACGACCCGTACAAAACTGGTCCTCGCGAGGACGCGTAGTCACTGTAGACTCATGGAAACTTTCCATGGAAACGAAAACTTCTAGGTCGAAATGCATAACCGTCATGTCACTTGAAGTTGGTAAGAGATAAGAGCGGCAACTTCTATGCGTCATTTCTGAAAATATAAAATAATTCTACAAGAAGCGTATATCAAATAAGCACAAATAATTTCAACGACAAAATCGTCTCTATATACGTTACCATATGTATTATTCGCTAGGACATTGCAAGTAGAATCGATAAAGAAAGGTATCAGTTTACGATAAATGAAGTATCCGCATAAATGGCCAGGAGTGGTTAGAGTCGGCCATAACTAACGCAAGGAAATCCGATACTGGCGAAGGGTGAAAAAGTAAGGTGGCAGCCCCTCGACAAGGGATGCAAGTAGAAAGGAAGAAGTGAAGTTAGGTGTTAGTGGATCGGGAAACAAAAGGCAGAATAATTGTAGAGTCACTCCCTAGGGGTTACTTTCTGGTTAATAATAAAGCGCAAAGAAGCGTTGAGCTAATTTGTAATCGCTTTCGCGGTTGGCTGATGGTCCCCGGGCCTTCTATTGAGTGGTTTCGGCCCATGGAAAATGCGAGAGGGAGTACGAGAAGGGGGATTAAAGTCTGCTCAAGGGAAACCATGATGGTTATGCAGATCAGTAAAGGGTGGTGGCTGACAGCAGCGTAATAACTCGCCCCCAACGCTCACGGTTCTGAAATAATGCCGGAATAAAGCATACAACCCTTCCACCTCGTCTTGGAGACCGCAAGGGATGGCGTACAGAGGCGTCGCGGTGCAGACGACGCGTCGGCACGGGGCTTTTCCCTCTTTTAAAAAGTTAATCCTTCCCACGTCGGAGGGGATGCACACACAGCCTCCATCCCTGGCGTGGCGTATGCGCTGTTGAGAAATTCAAATCCTATTACGAGCGTGTCGTCTTATTTATGGGAATTGCAGGCTTCGCGTCCTCACGCTTCTGTTAAGAATTGTTTCAACTTATTTTTTTTACTTTTCACATCTGTCTCTTCTTTGACTCAGAATTCTCTTGAATCCGGAAATTGCTGTTTAAAATAGAACTTCAATGCCGTGCGTCATTCTGTCATACAGTTCAATAAATTAATATTACTCGTTTTGATGTATACTCTGGATTCAAAATTTTATAGAATATTTTAGTTCAACCAGTCGACCTTGTATCGCGTAACTGTACCTATAATTTATTGCAGAAGGAACAAACTTGTACAAAGCTCGTGAGTAATTTACAGTTTTCAATACTACGACCTCGAACCTTCACGTATGTTCCTATATGTACAATCGTGATGTACTATCTGTGTCATAGACGTTGTACAGCTTGAAAGGTAACACGTAATAGAACCGATTGGTAACACAGTAGAATCATGACAACATAGCATAATCTGTACATGACCCAGGACTTAGAAAGCACGAATCAGAACCTAGGATCAGTGAAACAGACGTTACGTTAGGTAAGTGAGTGCGTAATATGCACCGCGTATGTCCGAGCAATAAAAATGTCTTCGCGTATGATATTCGAACGTGCTCGGTATCACGAGCGATTAGATATACGCCTCGATGCTCGTTGACGCGTTGCGCAGTGAATTCCAGAAGAAAAATTTACGACAAAGAATTTCTTATATACCGGGTGTGTCCACCTGCCGTATAATGTCGTTTTCCCCCAATTCGCTCCAGAATTCTAAGGGACGCATACGAATTCCAACTGGATACGTACGGTTGTTGGATATAACCCAGCAACGTCGATATCAAAAGAAATAGCCGGATACATAGACGCGTCTATAACCGACTTCAGTGATCGCCGACGAACCCGGTTAAGAGGAGCCGAAAAGTGAGGAAGGTTGTTGGCTGGTGCCAATAGAGAAAGATTCGCATCGGGCAGGCCGCAAGGAGGAAGGCATCCTGCCAGGATGGGAAAAAGTACAAGAAAATTTCTGTTGGTACTGCAGCTGAATTCGTGAGGTGGAAGTGGATGGTGGTGGACGGAAGGTCGAGGGTAGTACTGGGAACACGAAGGGAATATGCGATACTGGAGTCCCCGGGAGCCAGAAAGGAGCAGCGTGCGGGTGATGTATCGCAGCATCGGGCATTCGAACATCGAGAGAATCCGACATGGAGGAACGAAGAGGATCCCATAGGAAGGAGCAGGATGAAGGCAGAGCATGGGAAAGAAGGATGAAGAAGGTGGAAGAGCCGGAGACGCTGTAAGAAAAGGGTGAAAGAAGAAGTGGATGGAAGGTTTGGGGTGGTACAAGGTGGTGGTGTAAGAGGGTGGCCGTAGGGGGGTAGGGGTATAGAGAGGCTGGATAGAGTGCGAGAGAGCGAGAGAGAGAGAGAGAGAGAGAGAGAGAGGGTACAGGAGGAGGGAGCTGAAGAGATCGGTTGGGGGGCTGGTATAGCTACTCGCTAGCGACGAAGGAGGAAAATAAGGGGTTGCTCGGCGCCGCCGCCCCATGCTTGGCTTGCAAACTGACTTCCGTCCTCCGTGCGACTATTCAGACGCCGCTGGCGTTTTTACAGGGGAAACCCGACAAAAAAAGGCGAAATATAGAGCGCGATCCTAGCTAGCTCCAGCTTGTACGTAGGTACGATGGAACCAGCGTCTATAATATATCTTTGGCCTTATCTGCTGCTCGCTGTTTACTGCCCGATAGACTCCGCAGATAGGAGGACCCTGCATCACCGCCCCGCGAGCGAGTCACTTACTTTTATATATGTTGTTACTTACGTCAGTGGGATTCGAGAGACAAGTTGGAAAATGGTGATGGCCGCCGCGAGATACGGACTCTGCGCTATATACGGAAGGTCAAAGTCTTCTACGCTTCGGGGAAGCTCCTACTACGGGAGAACTCGGGAGAGAGAAGATGGAAACACGGGAAGACCCTGTGGAAAATGATTTACGATCATCCTCCGCGTCGAGAGCGCGAGCACCGGCACTCCTGGGACTTTACGAGATGCGACTATCTAGGCGCATCGTCGGGATTCGGCAGCCGACTAGGATCTCTGGGTATCGTTATGGTAACGACTGCCCAAATGGGTATATGTATTACGTACCCTGTGAATTGTTGGCGTTAATATTCTTTGGAGAAAATAGCCTTGTGTTATGATTATCATTACGTAAGGATACGGTGGATACGAGATCGTGATATGATTTTACGAAAGTTACGATATATTGATATTAGATAACTAATAGAGGTCATTCTTGAAAACGTATAAATTATCGAAAAGTTCGATATTTTTTGGACCCAACAATATACCTATGTATTGCCATCTATCTTCTTGTCAATATCGTACATGGAAGAAGAAAGTTATACAGTTGCAGAAAGCCATTACCAAGGACCCTTTCGCAATCGTATGTACATATAACGACGATATAAAAGTTTCGAGAATACTATTAACGAATGCCGCACTTGATTATATCCAAAAGTTTCTCCAGATATCATGAATACACGAAGATTCTGCAAAGAAGATTCCACGAGCGTACCTACATTCACTTTTATACACGTTCTAACGTATCGCCACTATTTTTATCTTGTACCGCCAATTTTCTTTTTTTACCTATTTTTTTTTGTTTCTGAGCGTCCCGTACAAACTACATGGCTCGTTAAGAAGAAGCGAAGTAAATGCCAGCGCCAATTCATGGCTCTCGTAGCAATTTGGAAAATGAAACCAATAGCACTGCGAAAGGAGTTGAGAAAAGAGCGACGTATACGCAGTCGGAATGAAAGAGCACGAAGAAACATAGGAACAGCATCAAAGATACACAGCAAGAGGCGAGCTAGCGTCCTCGCAGCAGTACTTCCTTCCTTCCTTCCTTCCGGCGACTGATCGACGAGCCAACTTTTCGCGTCCCTCAGATTTGGGTCGAGATCTTCCTTTCCTCCCTTGCAAACGCCATCCACTCTTCCCCTCGCCATTCTAAAATCCCTAGGCTGCGGCCTTCCGTAACTCGAGTCGAGATCCTTTTTTTCGACGTATCGTGTGACAGTTGCACGAAAATCCATTGGACTAGAAATTTTTTCACATACACAGTTTCAAGTAGTTAAATAACGCAAGCATAGACAACCGCCGATATTGATAGATAAATTTCTAGAAAAAAACATTCCAGCATCGAATTTTATGATATACAAATTTTTTTTTACTTATTACAAAATCGCATTTTATTGTATTATTTATTACACTCTGCATGCAATTGATAGAAAACTATAAGAAGCCATTTTTCAATTTTCTCTCTTTCAAACCAATGGGGAAAATGGTTTCCATCGCTGCGTTTAGCTCCCCAAGGAGAATTCGAAACAGCTGTCGACCTATGGTGTTGTATCCCATGGCTTATGGAGGGGTGAATACAGTAAATGGATGCATACGGCATAGGTAGCAAACGTCACCATTCCGTTAGCTCTTACGTGTACAATTTTCAGAGAACTAAATTCCACGAAACAGCATGCCAGATACATTTAGTGCATCCTGATTGCATTTTCTTATTTAGGATTAGTTCTTAGGGTGTTTCAAATAGTCTATATCTATATGTATATTTGTAAAAATGTTTTCGAGTGCTGTGTGATATATCCGCTATATGTATAATGTGTCTTGTGAATCCTCCGAGTGTGTAGTGTGTAGGACTTGGATGGCAGGACGGAAAACAAAAAAAACAACCCTTATATACTTCGATGGTTGAAGCTAACGCGCTGCCCCTCGATTTCCAGAAATGGCGCCAAGGAATTCCGGACTTCCGTCGCATTATTGACTCATCCTTCGGCTGCGCACGGTCCTGGTGTTCAATAAAGTAAAGTGCAAATATTATAGTAATTAATGTAGATATTGTCTGATATTTCAAAGAGAAAATATACTATACGAGCGCTAGGTAACTGTTCTTGTCTTTTATTTGTCGTCGAGTTGCATTACGCAAACGGAAGTTTTTAGAGTGATTCGTTCGTTCTATTGTGACATATTATTGATTAACCATTGATAAGATTGATAGTGGATTTCGATAATTTCAAATAAATGTATTGGTAATGTTAAATATTAAATTAATCGTATTAGGTAAAAGTGCAATAAAATAAAACTATGCGAGGTTCTCTTTGATTTGGATAGCTTCGAGCGTAGGTACAAGTATTCATTAAGAATTTTTACAAAATTCGGATATACGAATTTAGAATAAGAAAAAAACAAAATACGTAAAAAAGAGCCTATTGTATCTACACGTAACGGGACAGAGCAGAAATGAAACCGCTGTATGTTTGTTGGTATTTATTTTAATAAAAGCCCATTTGACGTTTACTCTAATTATTCAAAAATCCAAAGTTAATGAATACCGAATTAATGAATAACGTATATAAACCATGTCAAAGAATAAGAGTTGACGTTAAAAGAGAAGTCGTTGATTACCCCGATCAGGTAGCTGCCATCCCTACAACAACATTTAAAAGCCACTTGAAGGAGCGTTACGAGAGACGATCATCGCTAAAAATTGTTCTAATGTCTCGAAATGTCAATTTGCAAACACACGCATTAGAAGAAGTGAAACCCGTTTATAAAAAATAATCAATACAGCTTGGGTCTCCTGCAAAAAATTCATCTCTATACGGCCACCCTCCTTGAATAATGTATATATGTGACTTTAATAACGCGTCTCCTTGATAAAAGTGATTTGTGAACGCCTCAAATATGATAATAAATGTAAAATATGAGAGGCCCTTAGAAAGTAGCCGAGCGGCTTGCGATCCCTCATCGCACAAAGCCCTCGATAAGGCCGCTATTGGAATCTCGATAGAGGCGAGTCTGAAGATCGGATTTGAAGCCTCTCCCGTGCTCCCTGGCACAAGAGGGACTCGGTGAGACTCTCGAGGGTGTAGAGGTTCAGGAGGGTGGTATCATATCGAAGGTAGGGTGAAAGGAAGGTGGCGAGTAGATGGTGGATAATAGTGGTGGTATCGGTAATAGTGGTAGTAAGAGCACTAGGGTAGAAAAGCGGAAGAGGAAGAAGATGAGGAAGAGGAGGGATGAGAAGGAAGTTGTCATATCTATAGGTCCAACTTATATCTATATATATATATATATATAAAGAATATGTATACCAATGTACCTATGTATGGCGTCGGTTCTCCGGGGATAAAATGTAGATGGATGAGCCATAGATTTATTCGAATCCCCGTAATATCGTATCTACGCCGTTGGGGAGTGTACGGACCAAGGGTGAAGAGTAGCTGTAGGGGTCTGTCAACGCGTCGCCATGATGCATGGCGATCAGCTGCTGATAGCACGCAAAGATTTATTAAAGAGGCATTTACGGACACGCTTCCTGCCTCGAATGGTCAACTCGGCCAAAGTTCCATAATACAGTGGGTCTCTTAAGGTACCGCCCTTGAATACGGCCTTATACCGATTCCTTCTTTCCGCACTTGACAAAACGACTCCAGCCCCTCGCAATCCATTTGTAATTTCGTTCCCGAAACCCGAGTATCCCGGGTACTTAACTCCTGCTCTAACGCGACGCATTCGATAGAGTTACGAGCCTGACTTCGAAAAGTGTTCCTCCATTTTTCTTCGTGCTCGCATGGAAGGTCTTTACACCTTCCGCGGAATATCAAGTACCTTTGAAACTTGCTGCGCCATCTTTGCGTACACTCAATTCCGAAACCAGCAAATTGAGCGGGTATCCTGAAGAATTGCTCACCATAAAGATTGATAATTACTCTACGGTTCGCCCGATAACTCACTAGACTCGTTGAGTGTGATTCGGGTCGAGTTCTTTTTTTTCGCCCCTTTTTTTTTTGTTAATCAAAAGAGGATAAGAGTGCATCTGGAATTGAGAGAAGTCAGAGGCAATGGGATGAGAAGGAGGATGTAGGTGGATGAGCTTCGGAAGGTGGTAGTGGTACTGGCACAGAATGGAGGAGGACGACGAGGAGGGATGGCAACAGATATATATCCACAGCCATGCGTTACGGGTTCAGCTAAATCCGCCATGATGAATGTGTTGGCGGGAATAAATCCGCAATGCACACCCCCTCTCCACCGACCCCTGTTACCTCTCTTCCCAGGACCCAGACCACCTCTACATGGGTACCCCTGCGTTCACTGGGCAACCCATAGCACCCCGCCATCTTTCCCATCCCTTACACCGCTCATCCTCATACACTCACCGAACGTGGTTGCTACACGCAAGGGATGCCTATACGAAGTTTGAATGTATGTTGTTCTCTGCCGCATCCATGATGAAGTTGTGCCTGTGACGCATGCGCGTCTTCCCCCACCACTGACGATTAACCCTCCCCACTCCGCGAGACAGTACGATTTTCATTCTCGACCGTCTCGCTCCATCTCCCACCATCCCTATCACTTTTATCCTAGTCCTACCCTATTTCCCCAGCAACCTCCCCCAACCAACATGGTTTATTTATATCCGTACGAGCAGGTAGGCATTTATTAGGATTTATAGGCGGATCATTTTGTGTCCCGTACGTTTTTATCTATGCTCCAAATGAGACGTGATAATTACGAGCTCGACGAGTTTGAGAATTGGCAAAAAAAAAGAAAAGGAAAGACGAATGAGAAATAATAAAATGAAAACAGAGATGGAGAGTACACCGATCGACGATACATAACACGGCCCATGAGCCATTCGAGCAATCCATCCGACTCAATTCCCGATCCTCCCACAGGTGACTGGGGCTAAATCATATCAAGTGCACCGGCCACGAGGGGCAGTACTATACGCGTGCTTATAAATTTGACAGTTCAATAGGTGTAAACGGATGATACTTTCGTAACGCTTAACCCCTACGACCACCCCTCGTTCGTCACTCCGTTCTTTAGGGTTCATCCACACCGAGCTTTACACTTCAATCTCTACCTGAAACGAACTTTTTTTTTTAATTGCTATTTGACAAGCTTCCCACTCCCTGTTACCAGACTGTTCTAGATTCACCTATGGTCATAGGTCAACATATAGATATAGTTATACCAGACAGTCGCGCTGAAATCTTATTTCGCAAGATGACCGATCGGCTGTTTGTGGACGCTGCTTAATTTTCGTTTAGGTAAGTACCATTGCCGCATGTCCTTGGACAGGATCTCGTCTAGCATAGAACAGTAGTATATATATACTTGGTAGACACTACTATACACTACTACTATACACATCGTTCTACGTATATATACTATGTACGTGTTGTGCGCGAGGGAGGCAGAGAGAGTGAAGGATTTGAGGTCAGGCAGCGAGAAGAGGAAACAAGATGATCTGGGAGGCAGGGTGTATCGGGGTTGTGAATATTCGGCCAGTTTGGTCCGATAGCCCCTCTCGAGAGGGCGCAGAACACGAAGGATAATCCTCGTGGATTATTGCGGTATCACGTGGGTCCATGCAAGCTCACAAGGATCCTCTCTGATACGTCCTATTCGTATGCCTAGTCGAGTTCTCCGTATGAGTACATTCGTACGTATACACCTGCGTGTATAGTATATGTATATATATACATGATGTCGGAGTACGGATTCCATGGAAACCCTTGCCAGGGGCCGGGCCTGCCGCGATACCCTAATTCCTAAATCTGTCGCCATAAGTCCTCGTTACAATAAATATCCTACCAACGTCTGGTCGGTGCCTCCCGCCTTCTCGGCTATACTCTGTGCTCGGTATAACTATACTCTCTATCTCCGTTTTAGCTCAACATCGTGAAACTATGGGCATCCTTTATAAAGTACATTGGTCTAGACTCAAATTCGATAGGTAAAATAAATATGTGATGTTTCATTTTATTGGAATTTAATTTTTTTGCAAACTTTTTCGAGTCACTTTCAAATCAATCGATTTATGGCTGCGGTTATTTTTGTTCGTGGTTTTATATGAAAATACAATGTTTTTAAGTATTTTAGGTAACCGTATAGTGGAGTGTACAGAAATATACGTATCAAACGGTCAGTGTGTCATGTTATGGACGAATGAAATTCTCAAAGTGTTCACTGGCTTTCCGCTCATAATAAACCGCCTACCACCCACGCGCTCCTCCACCCTCCCAAAAGAATAATAATCGAGAGGGTTGGTCGTGTCGGATATAACGGAGGGGACAGAGGGCGCGGATGACAGGATTCATAATTTCACGCGAGCTTATTGCCGTCAGTTATTTATCCTCTCGGCTCATTCCGCATGCAGCTCGCACCGCGAGCGGCGGTTCTGCTCTGCGTGCAAGTTACGTTCCGTTCCGTTCCATTCCGTTCCGTCTGTTCACAGTGCGATGACTCATGACACCTACCAGCAGACGTTGTAATGTAATTTTGTGGCTGCGATCTTCACTTTGATCACTCGAACAATTACTGCACGATTACCTGGTACTAAACTCGTATTATTCGTATGTGGAATTATTTTGAAATTCTTCAGAATCGGGAATCACATACGTGCAAGGCCATTACCATGTAATATTTCAGTGACAGATTAATGACATATCGATTATAGTACGTAATTGGCATAGATGACAAAAATATTATGAAATGATCTCTGCATAGTTACTTGTTGAATTCTATCATTGCTATTATTAATTATTGGATTTAATTACAACCAGGTAAACGAATATTGATAACTCGTGTACGATATGACTAGATGAAATACAGGACACTAAATTATCTTTAGAATTCTTTCGCATAAGGTGCTAAGCACGTTTGCTGGACATAGGTATATGCATAAAATGATTAATGGGGATGGAAAATTGATGATGTTTCCTAACAGCATCTGTGAGACATAACGTCTATGACTGGACTTGGCGGTATGGTCATGAATTTTGAATAGATAAAATTTTATAATGTAATTAAATAATTATGAGTGGAACATTAAATGACGCAAGCCCAATATGCCGACAATTATCTCTGGAAATTAAAAAATCATACTAATTCCATTTACAGTGTCCTTCGATTATATAACTGATAATATGCTGATAAACGATGATTAGCATCTAATACTGTATAGCGCTTATCTTAAATCGATGTTTTCGTTTACTTCGTTACCAGAATATTCGATCGCAGGTATAATGGCTCAAGCATGGAAAATGCAAACATATGGATATAATACGAGGAGTCATTAACAGAGTCCCAAACCAGCAGTAATATCCTATACATGTATCTTCGCCATAGTAACGTAATGTGTTTACCCGAAACGCGTTAATTTTCCCGATCTCACTGAAAATTAACGAGGATACGCTACCAGAATATTCAAAAGAATAGGAAAATAATAATTACAAATTTAAAAGATATGTAAGTACCTTAATCAAAATGCATCTCGTACTGACAGCAACGGACATGGGCTTCCATTATCTGATAATCCTTCGGATGTAATTGCCCTTAGTCGTTTCCGGTACGATAGACGTCGGAGACCATAAATAGACCCGAACGAGAAGCACGTACCAAATTCCATCGATTATTCCAAGAACTGTCCGGACCCACCGGAATTACGTTTCGTGAAAGACACCAATATTAAAAAGACACGGTCTTAGACACTATGCCTTTATAAAGTTTAAAAATGTACAAATAAAAATTTCAAAAACTCATAAAACAACCACTTACGTAGAGACTATCTGAAAAAATCCACAGGAATATTGCAGTCGCGAGACTGCACTTTAACGCATGCGTCTGATATATTCAAATTGCAGGATCAACAACCGTTGAGTTGGTTTAGCTGGTGCATTTATTTATCGTGGGAGTAGGAGGGCATCTCCGGGTGCATCGAATGCAAGTCGCGATTCTGGCGCGTGCTCGAGGAGTGTCTTGGTTCTTGGTTCTTCGCTCTTGGTTCCCGGTACTGAACTCCCGTCTCGTGCACATGTACATATACCACTTTTCTTGGTTCCTCCCGAAAGAGCTTCACCAAAGAGGACTTCCCAAGCATTCCATAGAGTATCAAGAGACATACCGTTGGCTGTATATCTATAGACACAGTAGAATAAAGCGGAAGAGGGGTAGATTGGAAGGGGGCGGAAGTGACGCCGGCGCCTCGACGGAGCCGCTACGGGCGCCGGTGCGCTTCGCTGCTTCGTATCGTGATCCTCCTCTCCTGGCAGCACTGTATCTTCGTTATGTTATACCAGTGACTGCTTCTTCCTCCAAGTCAACTAATGTTACGGTGACGATTATTAATCCGTATAAAAATTATGGTAAGGATCTACCATTATAATTTACACAGCATCCACCATGAACGTCAGATCGAACTGTCCTTGATTCGACATCTTCGCTCCTTAAAATGTTCATCCCCGACTAGCATAAGCTAGTACGATATTGATATTGCTGTAGTACCTCGAATTATACATATGACACATCCCCATGGCCATAGGGGGGGAATATGAAAGTATGGGGGAAAAAAGAGGAAAACTCGATAAAGGATACTTAAGTTATTCTCAAGGGACGACAATGACTTGGCTGGGCGACGACAGTTATAGCAGTGTCGATCGTGATTTCCTGACTCCCGACGTCGCGCCAACTTATCCTTGGTTACCTATTGGTATGGACAGCCCGTTATTCGCGGCCTCGTCTAATGCACGACGCGTCATTACAACATAACATCTCGACTGCATGTGAATTTCGTGTACGTAGGTAACGTACACGCCTCTGTCAACCCTATGTGTGCCGCTCGTATCGTTTGACATGAGGAAGATTAACTACGGGCACGTAGCCTCATCTGTCTATCTCACAGCGTGTAATCGCATGTACGCGACTAAGTGCATCGCAAGAGTAATCAGCGCCGGCTTACCTTTGATTAATTGAAGACATCGTAAGAAAGACGTACCCGTTGGCACGCAAGAGTTTCATATCCTGACACGGTCTTAAACGTCTATCAACGACCTTCGACTTCTCGTCCGCCGTTATATGGTACTCTGATGTACTTTTTAATTTTTCAACATCATACATTCATTGAGAGACTTTCCGTTAATGAGATCTATATTCTTTTAATTCTAACGAACGAGTGACGGCGATAGATTTATTGTTGATTAAAGAATCAATCATAGCGACGCCGGGGTAAATTTAACGGTGATGGGTATTTACGTGAAATTACATTACACTGTGCATACGTTTGAATTTCATTCCTTTTTTTGGGGGGGAAAATGGAAGAATTTTTTGGGGGCTGAAGTATCCTGAAATGCGTACTGGGACGTTGGATTAATGACGATTGGTAACGAACATTTGTTCTCCAATCACATTACGTGTCGTTGGTTATTAACAGCTAATTATTTATAATGGAACAATGGAATTTAAATTAATAGTTTAGTTTCATTAATTATGGCGTAATTTCGCCAGGAGTCAGAGTTAAATAAAATATATTAACCCGACGCACCCCACTGCCACATTACGGCCGGTAATGCGCGCTGCATTGCAAACAGTATAAACACACGTGCGCACACACGTCCAATTCTCGAACTCTACGTCACGTCTGTTATAAACGCGTAAACACGTGCTGGTTCGCTTAGCCAGGTTGTCCACTATCAAGTAAATAATGGCGCATTAAGCTTTTTCATTCAGGAACATTCACAATCGCATTACTATCCTTAACAGCTATGAGTGCTATACGGTTACGTAACAGGCGGCAGGTTGTCGAAAAATTAAAAAAAAATGGTTCGTACATGATAACAGGAACAAAGCAAATATTCTCAAGATATAAGATTCGCGATCATCAACAACCCTCCTTTGCTACGTAGGGTCTCAGCGGTAAGAAGCTACTAATTGAACAGAGGGTTGATCCCCCGGCAAGAGTCAGGCTGTACCTAAATTACGAAGAGCTTAGCGGCGCTTCCCTCTTTGTCCTTGAAGAAAGGTTAGGTTGGGATTCAGGGTAAAAGTCAGATAGAAAAAGGGCGTATGGTCCTACCAGTGGTAGGTATAAGGGTGGTTCGGTGGGTGGATGGGTAGAGACACCTACTACCTATCTTGCAAGAGGGGTGTTTTTTTTATCTGCCAACTCAAGGAACCACCAGCAAACTGGAGTAAGGTATAAGGGTATATAGCCAAGGGTTTCGCGAGGGGTGTGAGAGGAGGGTGTTATCTGGGTGGCGGGCGAGCGAGTACCACATAAATATTAGGCTCCTCGTTAATGCCTCTGGTAGCTACTGGCGTTACGTTTCGCAGTAAGTAAATTATGCGATATGAAATTATTAGCGCCATTAAAGAAATTTATACTTTTTCCCGGCACCTATCCCCGGCTCTTGAGCGCTGACGATTTTTCTATTTTATCTTCTCTTCTCGTTGCTTCTCTGATCTTCCTTTCTCTCTCTCTCTCTCTCTCTCTCTCTCTCTCTCTCTCTCTCTCTCACTCTCTCTCCCCCCCTCTCCCTCTCCCCTCTTCCCCCTCTTGTCCTGGACTCTCACTGCACCGTGTATATCTATATACACTATATCGCGCTTCTCTTCTCGCTGATATCAAGCATCTACCCATGCCGCGATTTCCCATCCCGTTTACCTCCTCGCTGCCTAATGTATTTGCAAGAGCCAATTCCCATCGTTATCCCTCGTATGATCTACGGTTACTGCGTTTTGATTGTCAGCCACTCCTGCCGTTTAGTTGAGCCACATTTACGTGGATATACGTATACGAATTGTATATAACAGCTGTATATGTTAACCAATATCGTATGCTGAAAATCAAAAGTCTAACTTTCTCTTCAGAAATATCAATGCAACGTTTGACAATACCGCCGACTGTTATATTTTTTTACGTATAACATAATCAATAATAATGACATATTGTTGCAGAAACAACGTGTCTTAATGTGTATCAGAAATAATACAATTATTTTTGTCACTCCGTGACACGTAAATTCGAGCTTTAATTATTCAAAGTTGTTCAATTATTTTATTGCACTGCACGTTCGTTAACGCTACCAGATCCAAGATCAAAGGCAATCCAATGGTATTCTGATCGATCGAGAGGACACGCTTCCTCGGATGGGCGACTTCGTAATTTTCCGAAACTCGTTCCACAAGCGTCTCGAATATCGGCCACCATTCCACGAGGCCGTGTTCGTAGGTAGACCGCCTCACGATCGGGTTGCGCAACCACCTTGAATTTTGAGGCGGACTGTAGGCTACATTCTTGCGCCGCGGGCAAATAAAACGAGCCAACGAAGACAACATTATTACGGAGCGCTGCCAGCCATTGCTCATGCCCTGCTTCCTTACGTACTCCCATCTGTGCACCAATACGAGTACGAGCACGAATTCGTATTCCACCTCGTTCTACGCCTCTGCAGCATCGACAATAATTGAGTCTGCATCCGCGCGAGAGAAGTAGGCCCATTAATTAGAAACGAGCCTTGACTCCCCGTCACGAGGTTCGACATTTAAATGCACCCAATAGCAACTCTCCTAGGAATTACTTGAAAAGTTGAAAAAGTACGAAAAGTCTTCAGGATTACTTTTATCGACGTTCTGATAAAAAAATTTGCCTAATTATAATTTTATGATAATTTTTTTGTTATAGATTTGTCATTTTTACTTTTACATACAATGTCCATCACATTTACTATAGATGGATCAGGTTCTTTACGAGGCCTTGGGTAATAACGTCACTGGCCTGCTATGCGCACTCGGATTGGGTATAACTGGGGTTACCGGAGTCAGAGGTGTTTTATTATCATTAGTCCAGGCAGACCCTAAAGTATAGGTAACGGGTGACGATATAGTACAGATTCGAGAGGAGAGAATAAGGGAATAAAGTGGCGGAGGGCGCTACAATGGAGTTGGCACGCTCTGCGGTCATAGAACCATGCCTGTCTATTCAATGAGCTCGAAAATGGCCTTCTCTTACAGATATCTGCAAGGTTCCCATAGGGGTGTATTTTATGAAGCTGCGACGAGCCGCTGTACGTCTAATACGACGCGATTAAGCGACAGCTGTACAATGGGAAAGACAGGAACGGGACTTACGGTCGAACGAGCTTCCTCATATTTTGAGGAACGTTATATCACCCTGCAATAAAATCCCAGGAGTTTGTATTATAGATCTTGGGTAGACTTGGCAAGTTTTTCAAATTTATACATATAAGAGTTCTTTGACTGACGAAGAGATCGTAGGAGGAAGTACTGCATGAAAAAGAAAGTAGCGAAGCGTAGTAATGGTTGAAAACGAAAGAAAAAAAAACGAAAGAACCGCAAGAGAAATGGTATAGGTAAGCCGACCGAAATGGGCG
Source organism: Trachelus iudaicus (assembly GCA_030142595.1). Taxonomy (NCBI): domain Eukaryota; kingdom Metazoa; phylum Arthropoda; class Insecta; order Hymenoptera; family Cephidae; genus Trachelus; species Trachelus iudaicus. Next base: position 1,375,776 of record JARQTH010000591.1, read on the forward strand.
CAAGGTAACGCGGACAGTAATTGCTTCTACATAAATCAAATGCTCGTATCGAGGCTGCTGAATCGCTATTAAGCAGTGGATAATGGCGCTGTAATTGAATGTGTACCCGAGCAGCTAGTGTAATTGAAATTTATTTCATTATCGATCATAGTTTACATCTTACTCGAGTTCTTTATCCGCGTTGAAAAAGTTATGCAACGCAATGAAAACCCGTTGCTCCCACTGCTACTCGTTTGACCTATTCCGTCCACGATCAGGATATTTGTCAATTCGTGTAAACGGATAGGTTAGTAACTCACCATGATCTATGTACTCGTCGATCCTCAATCCATATTTCTCGTGAAAAGTCACCGTAAGCCTAATGCACTCCATGCGCATTATACAGATCGCGATAGCGGGATAAAGCTGCTCGAAATCGACTGCGTCGTTCTCTTACGCTCGGTTAAATCTCGTGGCTTCATAAAAGCTGGACAAATATCCTAGGAAAAATAAAGTGTTCAACGTAATGGGACGCCGAGCCGCCGGCGTCCTGACCAAGGTCGTGGTACCGCAATGGTACAGTAGATAAGGGATTAGTCGCGGGTAGTTTGCCAGGAAATAAAATGGACAAGTCACCTTACACTTTGTGTGCAAGCATAATTCGGAGCCGTTCGAAAGTTGATGATGATAATTCTGAGGTTCACGAAAAAATGTAGAAAAGGAGTACTATCTTTCACAGGAAGAAACAGTCAATGACGAGTTGTGGTACGCGGTCCAGAAGAAAGGTGTGGATTGGTCCAATATGGTGGTCAAGGGGGTGAAGGTAAAAGGGTCGCGCAGGAGGTCACTATCGAAGAAGTCGTGTAAGAGTGTATGGCTTGAAGGTGAAGCGAGGGAGTGAAGTGGGTTGACTATACGGTGGGGGAGGGGGGAGGGGGGAGGTGAAGCTAAGGGCGAAGGGTAGAGATGGCGGAGGAGTTGAGGAGGAAGAGGTGGGAGATGGGGCCAAGAGGTTGCCCTCCATGAATCACGACACGGAGGCTGATTTAGAGGCCCAGCAGTCGCTGCTATAGGTACTAGGCTGCCTCCTGTAACCTCCTTGTGAACCTCTCGCTATACACTGTGTCCTAAAAGTTATATACTAGGACAGAGTGACCATCCAGAGAGCTTAGCTATACAAATTTTGAATCAGACTGTATATAATCCTAGCCGGATATCCTAAATGAAAATGTTCAAGAACAAATATACGATCATCATCCAGCATTGATACTGAAGTAATTTCAGTTTAATCGAAGATTAAAATTAATCAAGTTCGTCACTATCCCCTTTTCTTCAAAATAGTAAATGTCATCAGCAAACATTTCGCTGTCTTTCGGACATCGATAAAAAATCTACGCGAATCTGGAGCAAAGAATTTTAATTCTTGTCCAGACTCTACGTCGAAAATGCACGAATTAAGAGGGCGCAACATGGGATCGAGTCCTAACCAGGCGAATAAATTAAGCTCGTACCTGCCCATCGAGGTTCAGCCCTGATAAATCCCACGTATAGTCGCGCAGACGCGCTCCGCATGTATTTTACATTCTCAATTTGGTATGTGCAGATTTATTGGGGCTCATCCCTCTTTCCGCGCGGGCCACTATATACGCGAGGCACCGCGATCCACATAGTATACATACATACCGCTCGCACGACGCGAGGGTGAGAATTTGGGGGTGGCCACCTACAATGGAAAGTCCGCAACATGGATACGAGGCGCGAGATTAGGTTGCGTACACACACGTAGCATTACCATATAAATATAAAATAGACATACAGTAGCAATAGGGAGAGAGAGAGAATGAAGATCACAATAAGGAACGCGCAATGAAGGAAACGCAAGGACTGACGGAAACACAAAGAATAAACGTTGGAAAGAGTGTTGGAGCAGAAGAGAAGGGTAGGTAGGATTGTTTGAGCTATATCTAAGTATGGAGAACGAGCGAGAGAGCGGAGCGAGTAAGCGAGTAAGCGAATGCCTCGTCGCTTCTCCATTTCAAGCCTAAGCGCGGCCATTCATCAGGATTTCGGCGCGCAGACGTGCTTTATTACTGCTCGCCCGAAATTGCTATCCTACGACTCCATTCCAGCCTGCGAGCTTGCACGCTGCGAACTGGCTCGGTTCTACTACACCTCGGGTAATGCATTGGAACCTTATATAACGCTTGGTCACGCTCGAGATCCAATCCGTTAACCGAGTTTAACCAAATTCCGCCATCCGGAATCCTGCCTTATCTTGCGATCCTTTGGAATAGAGGCTGCGGAGTATTAGATATATCTATACTGTAGCTACGCATTAGGTAAGTTAGGTGTATTACCCGTAAATCTTATCCTCTAATCGTATTTCTATTAGCTATTGGTATTTATCGCGTGACTAACTGCATACCGATTTTACATAGTCTCAGGGTAAGTATGCATTGTATATACAATATATTTTCGCTGAATTTATCCCTAAGTGAAACTAGTCCGTAAGCACGTACCACGTGGAATACTTATGCTTCGCAAAGAGTCTCTAGGTCCTCGTGATACTCTATTGTCTTTACACGTTAAAGAACACACGTGTCTCGTATATATATACATATATGTAGTCTATATTATCGAGTCCTTGCACGCCATGAGTCAGTCTCTCTCATGAGAACGGTGGGGAGATTGCCAGAGGATACTGCGCGAGGAGAGGATCGAGGAACGTGTCGCTGCATACATTTACGACGTTCTGCTTCCAAAGTTCCATGCAGATAGGGACTGGTGGTCGGTGATGCCGATGGTGGTAAGGGCGTCTGAGGCGTGTATGGTACCAAGAAGAAAGAACTTACCGACACCATGGGGTATGGAGGTATATCTACTTACAACCTCATGAGGTCCCCAGGAAAAAGTCGTCCTGAGAATCGTTCAAGTATTCCGGAAACGTGCACCTAGACTCGTGATAGCTTCTCTATTGGGATCGGTTTGGAATCTTGGAGATCCTGAAAACGGTAACATTGGATGGAGTCCAATGGCAGCCATACCAGAGACCACGAAGAGGATTAAGAATGGCTTCTGGTGATAGTGGCACTGAGCTCGATCCGAAGTCTCAAGGTATGTCTAGGACCCGGTAGAAAGTGGTAGGAACGTGAAGAATGGACGGAAGGAAGAAAGTCAAACTATAAGCAAAAGAAGGAAACGAAAGTAAACCGACTATATTCTCACAGCGAATGGGTGGTTCTCAAGGTATTCGTCGAGGACGAAATTGGACGAAAAGTCGAGAGAGTCGTCGCCGAGATGGCAAGCGAGTGTATGTCCGCGTCCAGTGAAGCGTCCCCGTTGATGCTCTCCAGGACGACGTTAATGTGACAGCCGCCACATTCTGGAGCCAGACCCGGAACAGCAATAATAATAATTCGAGCGTAGGGCGGGGTTGAGATACAGGGAGTAGGAAGGAAGGAAGAAGAGGCAGGAGAAAAAAGGAAAGGATAGAGGAGAAAAGGAAGAAAATGGATGGAATAATAGAGCGCGAAACATTGCGTACTGTAGTAAGGACAACGAGGCCGACTTATGGTCCAACCCCCTGAGCGGAGTCTTGGTGCTTGGAACTGGGTGAAGAATAAGATACCAGACACATATTTTATACCGGGCTCTTCACAGACAGCGCATTCCGCTCGGCAATGCTATCTTCTGAATTATCGTTATATAAAGCACTTCGCCAAAACGTGCATTCATCTTCGGTGCCGTACGCCATGAGCCGTGTGCCTCGCGCGCCGCGGCACCGCGTGGGCAATCCCATGTACACGTCCGCACGTCTGCCGACTATGGAAAGGACTACGAGAGATCCCTGATCCGCAACTTGTATTTCATACGGTTGCACAAATGTCCGCTGCACTTGGTTGCATCGCGCCCTGGTGCACACGCCCCCCTGTCGATTTTATATACGACGTCATTGTCATTCACTCATTCACTCGCGGTCATTCGTTCGTCTCTGAGGTCGCTTACGCGTTCTGTTATTGGTAGATACGTTCGTTCGTCTCCTGGTCGGTCAATAGTCTCGTAATTCAGACGTAGAAACCTTGGCGTGTAAAGATAGTCGCTCTTTAGGAATCGAACGAAGTTTTCTTTTTCATATCTCCGATACTGCCATACTGTATCCCGTATTTCATGAACCTTTGCAAACAATTTAATAGCTTTTTATTTGAGATCAAAATAATCGCAAGATAACTTGTATTCTGAAAAGCTACAAGTTCACGTTGCTGGTTCTCGGGATAAAATCATGTTGGGTATCAAAGTGGAATTGTTCTCTGGCAGAGAGGGTATGTATCCTCAAGAGGGTGAAGGGGGTGAGTACCGCCCATGGGAGAAAAGAAGCGGTAGGAATGTTAATACTGTTATTATGATTTATCGATAGAGCATCGGTATAGTAGGGATGGGAGGGGTGGTGGTAGGGCGCACGCGTCCTTCGGAGGGTTGGTTCGATGAAGAAAAAGCCTCTGGAAGAGCGAGACAGAGTGAAACGGTAGATAGGAAAAAGAGACTGAATAGAGGGGATGATGTCGTGGAGGTGGGGCGGGTGGCTACAGACAGCACTGGTACCGAGGGCGGCGTTTTTCTTTAGCTGGCTGAGCCGTCGGAGATTTATTTCTGGGTCCCACAAGACAAATGGAGAGATTGTGTCCAAAATTTTAACAGCGCATTTGGGTGAACACGTCCCGCACCGCGGAGATACTCCTCCCGCTACAAGGGGTATAAAGGATAAGAATGGCGGGTGCCGGGGGGTTGTCAAGGACCCAGGGACTTCGTGGTCCTGGTGGGCGCCGACCGGGATGGGATCGAGGAAAAAGAAGTTTTCTAGTTATCCCCTCGACGAGAATGCGGTCCTGAAACTCCTTGCTTAGTTCGTGACAGAATCGAGCCGTGAAACGAGATCTGCCTTTGGAAACGCTACCGCGAGACAAAGACTTTATTCCAATTATTGGCTTTCGATCAGCCCTTCCTTTTTGTCTTCCCTTACCTTGCCTTGTATTATAACGTACCTACTCTAACCTACGTGCTCTTCTATCCCGTAGGACTTTTTTGGTCGTACCTATGGGAATTGTACCTACGCATTCTTGAAGAAGAATGCTTCTTGATACCCGGCTTTCCAGGGTACCACGTACCTGACATCTACTACGTACGAGTAGTTTGTTCTTATTATAGGTATTTCTTTTGAATTCGGAGAATTATCTTTGCTTTCCTTTAACGTATTCTGTACGTCTTATATATATGCATATATATGGAATAGTGGAAATATTATAGTAAAATATATTCATTATCGCCATAAAACGTAACAGCGTATTTTTGTTGTGATGAAAAACTTTTGTGTAATTTTGAATATAATTTTCTGATCCTGCCGCCAACAATTTACATAGAAACTAAAACATACTCTTTAAAGGAATTCAGTAAAGCTTTCGGAGGGTCTAATAAATTATATTATCATTACCCGCTAAGGATTGTTAAAAACAATTTAAATGATAAAGGATACGACGAATCGACGTATGAATTTATTTTTAGGGATGGTTCGAAAAAAAGATTATCTACGTGCATTCATATTAGGTATCTTTGTGGCACATCGCTGAGTAGTGTGAACTAATGTTCATTATTGGGTCGTGCTGGCAGCTTAATATTCCTCGGAAGGGCGGCTGATTTAGGGCAGGTGCGTAACTATGCGATGAAACGTCCCAAGCGGTGAGAACGTATTATGAATATTTTCGCGGTGCACAGAACGTTAGAAATAAAGGACATTGCTCCGACCATCTCTGGGGATGAAGGCTGCGTGCTTGGCATGCTCAGGCACCAATTTCGGCCGCGTATAAATAATACAGTGAGGGATGTTCGTCCAGTCCTGGACAACCCCTCTGCTCGAAAATTGGACCTCGTATCTGTCTCGCGCACGCAGCTCCTCACTGCCGCCTTATACCACCCCCTAAGGGTTTTTATTACTTCTCAGCAAAAAGCGAAATTGCCTCGACTAACCTTCGAAGCGCATTCGAGATCTCCGTTTCGTAGCTACACCAATTACCTTCTAACGTTCACTTATCTTTTTTCCCCCCCAACTTTCGCAATAAAATGAAAGGCCTTCCAAAGGATTCGCCCCATTGTGATTTAACCGGTGCGTTACGACGATAATTGAAAATCATGTTGAATTTAATTATCACTAAAATTTGTCTTGTCTGATGGTATTAAATATTTTTTTTTCAAAAAACACCTTGCCACGTTGCTATTTACGTTGAACAGTAAAAACGTTAATACACGAGAAGTTCCAAGATATTTTTTTAAAGGGAACAATTTCTAGCGTATTTTCATTAAGGCAACTCTGGAAATCCTCCCCAGGGTGTCTCGAACTCTCTGACATTTTCCATCTTACCCGGAGCCAATAAAAACCTTCTCCGTAGCATTCGAATGGCTTTAGTCGAGGACGGGTGTCGCGCATAAATCCGAATAGACATCGGACTCGGCGAATGGAGTCGGAGGAATGGCGAATTTCGGATGCCCAGTCTTGAAAGGATAGTTAAGGTGCATTGTGCGGGGTCCAGGGTGGCGGATACGAAAGAGTAAAGGGGTAACGCGGGGAAGTTAAGAATGGTAGGTGATGTGCACGTTCAGTGACAAACGTGCGCAGGACGCAATGAAGTCGACTGTAAGGGAGGCGGGGGGAGGGGGCGGCGTTCTCTCCCCCTGTGGACGGGGGGTTGGTAAGGGGGCTGGGATTTGAAGCACAGAGGGATGGGATAGTAAGGGAGGTGCAGACTCTGCAGGCCGATAGAAGGACAGGTTGGGGGTCGGGGGGAGGGTGAGTTATCGTCGTGATGCAATATCTCGCGAACGACGCCCGGCGTCGTGTTGGCTCGTGGATTCTTGGACGAATAAAAAAATCGGTGCGAAACCGCGAGGAAAATAGGTAGGCAGGAAAATAAGCAATGTAGGCAGCAGGGGTGGTGGCCAAGCAAGTGGATAGGCTTGTGGGGTAGCGCAGTGGCACGGATTCCACCCCTACACTGATACTCAGGTCCCTCCGCGCATCGGGGTTTACTGAATGGCGCTAGCATGATAGCGATAGCGATGCGTCACCCCCCATCCATATAATATACGGGCACAATTTTAAGTTTTACGCCATTTACAAAATGAGACGCCATTATTTTCGCGCGAGGGATTTATTGCTACATACATTTCGAGCCAGGGACGTCCAATTTATGTGGGAGTCGCGTAATAGTCTGCTACCGCAACGCGAGAAACCTTCTTCCGCCAAGTTCGTGCCTGGTGCCACCCCTTAAGCCACCCTCTTACGGACACTGATTAAATAAAAGAACAAATGGAGGGGGCTCCTAATTAGTGCAACGGCTCCCTGCACTCTGCGTTGGCATGACCGACGGCTTTAATTCAATTAATTGCAGTTCTACCTACTTCCATGGAGTATTAGGTTGACTGTGCCTGTTCAAAGAAAATTCTTTGCATCCTTCCTTAAAATAATTTCAATTAGGCAGTTTGACCAACTGCATAACATCATACCAATACCGATTCGGTTTATTAGTATGAAAAATCCGGGAAAGAAGAACGACCGAAGATCGGATGGTATAACGTATCTCAATGTAACAATTTCATAAATCAACAAGTGCACAGGGGTCAGGAAGTTCAGCGTTGCCCTGATCATGCCGCTCGTGGTCCCTACGTTCAAGAAGCACACCCCAGCACTGTTAACTCGACACGATCGACGATCTTTAATGTAATAAGGAAAAAAAATTAAATTCATAGATAAAAAAATTAAAAAACAAAAAGATGACTATATCTATAGCTACATGATTTTGTAATAAAATAAATGTCTTTAAACAAAAATGAATAACTAAATGTCAACGCTTACTCTCATAGAGGTTTATCGTAGGATATCAGCACACTGTGAGTCATGGTAAAGTGTACATACCTTATACCTACCTACGTACCACCTAATACCTAACTACCGACCGAAGTAAGGGTGGGCTGAAGAGTGGAGTGTGCAGGAGAACCAGAGGCAAAGGGTGGTAGAGACGCGGCTGCGTCTGAGTTGCTCGGGATGTATGAGCCTCCCTTCTGGTTCTCCAGCTAGCAGTAATTTTTTGTTCCTGGCCCGCTTGTATCAAATTACGATAAATATTGCGGTGCTGACGTGAACCTCGCGAGGGCGCCTACTCGCCCGCTACGAGGACCAGCGCAGCGTCACGACGCCTTAGAGGCGTAGCAACGGCAGGGCGAGAGCGAAGCGGATCCGAGGCCGCGCAAGAAAATGGAAGTGACGAGGAGAGGAAGAGAGGCAAAAAAAGTGAGCGCGGAGAGGAAGAGTAAAAAGAGCTTGTAGAAAATGAACAAGGAAACCGACGGAAGGGCGTCCCGATTTCGTTGAGGCGCCCATACTATATACGTACTACACTTATAGTGGCTCTGTGCGGACGCGAGGGAATCTCACGGAAAATAAAGTACGTCGACACTTTATTATTTGAAAAGGACCTCTATTTGTTTTTACTACGAGAGGCGAGAGGACCCCTGCGTCGCGACGCTCCAAGACGCCACGACTATTCTCGGCGCAAAGCCGGCTCTCTTTTGCGTCCATTGTCCCGAATTATGAGTGCTTCTAGTGAACTAAAAAAAAAAAGAACATGTCTGCCCAGATATTTTACTTTGATCTTTCTCTTGATCCGCCGTTTCTTCTTTTTGCTTCAACTTTTAATTATTATCCTCATCACTGACCAATCTAACATACAAGATCCAACGCCTCTGGTTCTGATATACCACTATCCTGGCGTTACTACGTTCTTTCACATTTAACACGCAGCATCTATCTTACATCTTACTAAAGCTTGTACTAAGGCATAATTTAGTATCGTGCTCATAGCACATATCGCGTTAAGAAAACCAAAGGAAAAAGCTAAGTTACCCGTGCAGAAAAGCGTATCGCAAAGGAAGCTACAAGTCCCAACGGTACGTCGTACCGACAGTGCGAAACCGAAGGAGAAAAGAGACGAGAAAAAAATCATGACAAGAAAAATTTCGTGCGTGTAAAGAGGCGAGATGACGCCAGGTTAGGTAGGCGTAGATATAAAGGTACATATAGGTACACATAAGGGTGGGTGGGGCTTCGTCAAGTATATATACATATATATATCTATATAAAAGACAGAAAAAACACAAGTATATACATATATACATGTGTATCCCGATATGTAAAAAGTCTCCCACATAGGTGTCTTCCACCTACCCCGGACGCTTTCAAGGGAGAGAAAAGAGAGCGTCATGCCGAGAGAGCCAGAAACGAAGAGAGGCGTATGGAGGGAGGCACGTAGTGGGGGTTGACAGAGATGAATTCGTTTCATTTCACGCTGGGAAGCTCTCGCGTTCCCCGCGTCCGATGATTTACTGGGCTACAATGTGGTAACCCATGATTTATCGCTACCAACACGCCGCCTCGCTACTACGCCATACCTGCCCCGTATAACGACGTGTGCGCCTGTCCGTGCTTCGCCAGAGCAACTCTCTCCTCGTACCTGCAGGTACATGTGCGTGTCTTCGCGGCCTCCAACGGGATCGGGAGGGAAGAGCCGAGGATGGATCCACCCGGCCATCTTTACCGAAAACTCACGCACGCCACCAGAAACCATTGTATCCGTTATCTGCTAGCTGTTGGTATGGTATATAGTTATATTCCATATAGGTACTGGTTCTGCTTTTTATATTGATATAACATATACGCTATACAGTCGCATATGTGGCAATACTGTAGAATCCTTACGTACTAACTTTCCTTACGTGTCCTTTTGCCATTTTTGTTTCTCGTCTTCTTTTCATCGACCCCAAGCTCGATCTTACCATGAACGATGACCCATTCGGTAATTTAAGGACATTCATCATTTCTTCCCCTTATTTTTGGCCACGTGCCACGAGGTTCGATCGATTTCCAACATCCACGGTTTCTTCAGCGCCATTTTATGCAATCTGTATAGACGTTCAATATCCTTGCAATTTTTATTACTCATTTCAGGCTTCGTCAGAAATTTCGATGTTGTTCGTTTTGATTTTAGATATCTTGAATTATCTCATGGTAAATATAGATAAATGCTAAAGAGTGGTTTACACGAAAATTAACAACCACCCAGAGCGCGTATTATGTCTGGTTGCGGTTCCATCTGTGGTCGCGAGTCCCAGGTCGGGCGTCAAATCGCTTGGTGAACCGAAAACGCGACCATATCGCGACCATCATGGCCGAAACGGACGTGGTCACCAAGTATAACTATAATTGCGTGGGTATAATAAACAAGACTAGTCGCGAGTACCAATGTTTCGCCGCAGAATTCGCCACCCTGTGGCTTTCCCAAAGTGCACATGGACCAAGAGGAGTATTTCGAGAAGGAGTCTTGATTCCCTAGAAACTGTAAACTGAACCAGCTACCAAGAGACCAACAACCTAGACGAAGTTACCGGGGGCAGAGTTGTATGGGAGTGGTATATGTATGCTACTGATAGTATACAGTGATACTAGTATATAGTATATTGTAGTATAGCTAGTATCCTCTTACTTGACTCTCAGAAGTCGAGACTTGCTTTCAGGGTCCTTCTCTAAGATTCATTAGGGATCCTGCTAATCCTCGTATCTGACTATTCTGAAACCTCCAACCGCTTTGCCGCGTGGCTCTGAGACATATCGTGACCGCGTAAACTTTGACACCCCTTGTAAATTTCCAAGCGTGGATAACAGCCGGTAGATATACGTGAAGTTCGATTAGAACGTTTGAAAGACGATGTTTGCTTTTCTGAGAGTCGTTAGTGTAATCTTTTGCATATTCTTGTTTTACGTATTTTCTTCTTTTTTTTTTTTTTTTTTTTTTTTTTTAATAGGCAAGTGTGTAAACGGATAAAGTCTAATAGGGATAGTTTAAGAGAAGAGGCTTTATAAAATTTAATTCTGAACATCTTTTATTTAAACGGGTTGGGGCGAGATATGCATAATTGAATTTGAGGCGAACTTTAAATTAGTCTGAAAGGGGGGGGGGGGGTAAGGGATAGCCATATTTTCCCCTAAAATTTGTTTCATCCGTCGACTCATGTTGAAACATTCCTTTCGTATGGGAGTTGTTTTTTTTTTTACTGAAAACTTTTGGTACACGCGTGATTTTTACATACTTTACAAGAAACCTTAGTTTTTTAAATATACAGTCTGGTAAAATGTGTAGTAAGTAATATGAAAAAATATGTCGAAAAATTTGTTATGATTTTTTTTTAATTTATCATAGGAAACAATAAAATAGCATTTATTGACTTTCAAGGGTTCTAGTATATTACGTGGTGCCGACGCTTTAACGTCGGTATCATTTACGTGCGTGTCCTATAAAAAAGAAAGAGGGTGCCAGCGGTGACATTTAAAATTAACATTTTAATCCACAGTACCAACCCAATGCGAATTATAAGTTTTATTGTTATTAATATATATGATAACATGGAAAACCCAAGAGACCAGGGGACCCTTCACTCTTCCGCAATATCAAGGATGACACTTTGGCCAAAATTCTCTCTCCCTGCACCTTTGACATTTCCACCCTTAATATCACAAAACTCCCCACCTACATGGAATTCTAAATCGTTACCCTTGTCGAGGTTACAACGAATTCTTTTGAATTTTTAAACATTTTCAATAAAAAAAGACAAATTTGTTTAATGATTAATCAATAATGATTAGCCAATAACATTTACCGCACTCTTAATTACACATCTCAAAATTTCGAAATAATTTCAAAATATATACTTCAAGATCGATCCGACCTATCGAACCGATACATATCCAGATATACATTATAGCATACAAATAGCGCAAAGCGCAAAAGACCAGTAACAAAAGGATCAAGGAGACGATAGAACTCGCGGTGTGAAAATTCCATTGGCTTGTTCTTGAGTGGCGATGGGTAGCGTGCATTTTTATTGCCGTTTAATTAGTTGGCACGCGTGGCATTCGAAACCCCAGGCGGGCGATATCTCAAAAGGAGGAGGGCCGCGCTATTCGTTACGTAACTCCGTAGTGCAATAATTCACCAAATAACGAGGCGCTCCAACTAGCACAGACTACAGCATATACGTATATATATACGTATATAGCGAAGGTCCTTATGATTTGTGGTAGAGAGCGAGTCTAGCCGTCCATCACGTTTAGCGGTCGTGAAATGAGAGACGAGTTGTAAAACATGACAGGCAAATGAGGATATACGTGGCGGAAGGAGTGAGTGTCTCGGCTCCTCCTCGTTCCTCCACTTTTCCTACCACTGATGCTGAGTGGGTGGTGAGTTTGGGACGATTCTCCTTCTCCTACTGGGAAAATGGGGATTTTCGGGTCGCGTGCCACCACCACCAACAGGATTTTATAGCGCCGTTAAATTCGTGTGGACATTTCCAAAACCTAGGGTGAAATACAAAGTGACTATAACATCGGTTTAGGAATACCAATACTGTTTCTACATGTTTAAAGGGGATATTGACATCTTGTTATGAATTTAAGGGTAGTTTAACTTTGGATTTGAACACCAAATTTTAGGTGACACCCTGGCAAGGTCTTGGATTTGGGGTTCGGATTATAGCTTGTCGAGTGTTATGGAATTGTTTGGGGTTGCATTATAGACCTTTGGATAGTGGCTAATGAGTGAAATGTCATTATGAGGAGGGATATATGGAAAGCGTTAATTATAAAAGAGTTGACCATCTAAATTACACGAAGTGCTACTGTATAGCCTAAGGAAGACTTTTTAGTAGGTATTCTGGAATCCGACCGAGTGCTTCTAATAGGTGTGATCGTGTTCGCTTTTTTTATTCCAGTGGCTGTGTTTTCTTTTCTCCCACTCAGAGAAGCCCTGAGGTTGTTTTATGTAAATTGGGGGAATCGACTAGACTTAACTGTAATAATGTTATATGTGAAGTTAAGGAGTTCTCGTGAATATGCATTAAGTAATTAATAATTTATTTGAAATAACCACTGAAGATTATTACTTGCAAGAACAAATACGCATTAGAAGATATCACGCGGAAAAGGTGCGTCAGTCGTGATTCTAGAAAATGAACAAACCAGATCGAGAACTGCTGAAAATATTCGTTCATTCTAGTTCTTGTATGAATTCAGGCAAAACCCAGTTTTTAGATACATACGTACCGTTACGAAAGGCATGAGACCCACATATTAAAAACAGCTGTTCCATATAACGAAGATAAAGAACATGTCTGGTCAAAAGATCCAAGTTGTCAAGCGTGTAAAAAAATATTTAAGTTGAAATATAATTATGAGAGACGTGCAAAAGAGAAAAGAGAAATTTCAAAAATAAAATAGCTCATATACTCGCTATAGTATATTCACGCTTTGGAAATGCGTGAACCACAAACTTCGTGGAGGTCGTAGATGTGACAAGAATGGTGCGCAGTGTCAATGTTCCGTATTGATTCCTTTCAATATTCCGCGATACGTTTTATTGCTACATTTACTTTTATGATATCGCCCAGCTTTTCACACCCTCTCGGCACTTACCATCGAGCCGTAGAAGCTTATGCTCAAGAGAATCCTATATACGTATATACCTACACGACAATAAACGTAAGGACGAGGAATATACAAACCGTAGGAAAATATTCGACACGTCCCGCAAATCAAAGTACGCAAGATATAAAAGGATTCAAAGAGACATAAAAAAAGATGTTCTTCGCAAATCAAGAATGACGAGTGTCGAAAATCTAAATTTCATCCGGATAGCTTTAACGTACCCGTAACGACTTAGTTTCGATAGTGCGAACACGCATAAGTACCGAGGGATTCCTGTCCCGCGCAACCCTTACGCACTATTTAACGCAGCCATTGAAGCAGTAGGGTGATGCCGCCGGCACCCAATTCAAGATGTTCTTGTTTACCAAATTAGTCGTAAATTTACGAGGCTTGAGCCGCGATAAGATTAGCACACCGACATGCATCTTTATTAAACGCAGTGCCGCGTGCGCATGCACGACTTCCGTCGTGCCAAAGAAACTCTCCCCACGGTGAACGAGCAGTGAAAGTTCAGGTTGAATTTTATTGAAATACAAAATAACGAGGAATGTTAATTAAATTCTTTATTTAATCCATATATACAATATACATATATTGTAACGTATTTTTTAAACTCGACAGCGATAGCGAAACTCCGAGAACTAACCCACGTCCGGATTTTCCGGACATAGCGAGAGCAACATGACAACTACACAAGCGAGAGCTTCCTATGCCCTATAGAAAACACTGCTACAAAAGCTATAAGCACATAGCTCGGGAGCGCGAGCGAGCTCGAGGCACCTCGATTGGTGTCCCAAGACGGACGACTCTGACAATAGTCAAATTCGGGAATTAATCATTGTGATTGGTCGAGATCCTTATAGCCGATAACGTTTTTCCTTTCCTTCCGTTAAACTCGATCGAGAGCGATTCTTAGCGAATCGGTACGTAATAACTGGAAATCCTCTACGGCCGTAGGAAGAGAACCAGAAAGCGAGAACGTTATCTGAATCGGTAGCTGGAGTCGCCTTGTGACCGTGAGTCGGAAAATGACGTCACAATATATATATATATACATATATATGTTATACACCATATATACATACCATATAGTAAGAAATCATTACCAATCCAAGTTCTATACTGAAGCTACCCCGGTCATACTGACTATAAGTATAGATATATCTATACTGATGGCAGTACAGTAGTGAATGGAGCCAGAAGGAAGGTCTTCGGAAATTAAATGTCCCTAGAATGGTCTTTTTTTTCTCAGTGGTAATGTACGAGCACGAACTAAGAGCCCGGGGCCCTTTTGCAGGAGCATCGAGGCAGGAACCTGCCAGGGCGGGCAGGACAATTTCGCCCAGCGATAAGGAAGTAGATCGAGTCAGGAGATAACTAAGATCCTCTTACATCAGTGTGAGTGCGTCTGCAATGACCATGGTATAGGCGTAGGTATATACAGCTAGTGACTCTGTGATTGTGCTATTGCACAGGGTACTCGGTATTTGTGGCACGAGCATGCGCGGTAGATATATGCATTCCACGAGCGCGGAAACTGAACGGTATTCGTACCTCCCTACATATAAGAACCGATACGGTGAATAGGTACCTGCGGATCCCGCACGGATACCGCACGTTTATACTGCGGACTATACACGCCACGCTACATCACACTACCGGTACTTGTCTTTATGGGAGTGGGACTCTGGATGTCGTAGCCATTTATAGAGAGTCATCTTACACACTGGATAAGTTCCATATGGGAAAATACGCGTAGAGGTATGTGGGACAGATTGACGTCGAATATCCTTTGTAAAGACGCCGGCGACTTGTTTGACTATAGAGAATTTCCGAGGTAAATTAATTTTTGTGTAATGAAATTTTGGAAAATTACAAAAAGTCACAACGTTTATTTACTATCTTTTCAATATTGAAAGTAGCATTAAAAATTTGTAATATCACTGCTACCTGAGTTTTTTAATCTTATTGGACGATTTTTGTGGGTATTGCAATGCTCAGGTTTTTTTTTCTTGAGCCCTTAAATTGAACGAATTGCTTGTAAATTTAATCACGCGTCTGGACTTAGTTTGAGATGTCTTAATTTCATGTTAAAATATTTATGACCCTCAGTCTATTAACTTTATGAATGACAGTGGGTCAGCAGTGGGTGACTCGTTCACTTGCTGGTTGGCTGCCTGTTTAGTTATTGTTTCCGCCACAGATTATAGGGATGGGGGTCTTTATTGCCCTCTGGTGGTAATATAGGTATATACCCCACTCACCCGTCGGCACGCTTCTACGCTATATACGTTTACGTGTAGGATTGTACGAGCTCACACCTGTTGGCGCCTGCGATTATGACCGCAATAACATTCCGTCAAACTGTGAATGTGCTCCCGGACCCTACCTAACCTAGACTGGTAGAAACGATCTAGTAACCACGTGCCGAGCACGTTGCTATCTTCATTGCGTAATGCACCTTTGATTCTCTTGTTGACTTCCGGGAGCTATGTGGCGAACTCCCTTGGAGACAATTGACCTCGAAAGTCTCATTGCATACGGAGTTGATTACCATCGTGATAATGATACGACAATTTTTTCTATCAGTATGATTATTGCATAAATTATATTTATGAAATTAATCGTATAAAATTAAAATATTAAAATTAGAATTCTATTCATTACGAAATATTTACAAAGCGTGTTAATTATTTTTTTATTTTTTTGAATCAGCAGAATCAATATATTCCGATGTTTAAAGGTGTAAGGAGTTTGGAATATTTGAATAAACAGTTTTCATGTTTTTTCCTTCGATTTTAAATGGATTTTTTGAAAATTTTAAAAAGCTTTCGTGTAGAGTGCGCTTCGAGCGATAAGTTTTGTGTATGGTTTTAGTTTTATTTTCTTGTATATATTTCCACATTTAATGCTCGCTGGCAAAACAGATACGTATAGCGGAAAGGAAGCTGGGCTCCAGCTCATTGATTTTATGTCGCAAAACTATTTATTGGTCGATAAATCTCGTTTGTCGATACCACTCGATGCGTGATGCGCTATAATAACGGAATCTTTCCCAAAACTGTCCGCTGCAAAATATTCTGCAAGTGGAATTTTGTGTTTCGACCGTGGTAACAGAAGCGATGTATATATATAATACAGCATAAAATACTGACTGCCGTCATCGACGATACAGTCAAATCGAGGAATTTTCGAATTTACATTCGACCGTGCTTTAGAGCAAACTCCATTTAAATTCGCAAGTAGCGGAATTGGCCGTCGCCTGGATACAATTTCGCGGTAGCGCGTTCCAACCTAGCGGGAATCCAATTTAGAATGGTGATGTGAAAACCGAGCCTGGGTATACATATAACTCGAGGGGTGTTCAACAAAAACTTGCCAACCCTCAATTTACCAAAAGCGTATTGAATTACTGATTTAATTCCGTTTACTTTAGAATCATCTATTTCCTATGCATACATAGGAAGCGTCAGAATTTAAAGTGATATAACAAATTTTAATTAACACAATGTAATTAATTTCTATAAATTCTATCAAAAAATCAGCAAGCTGACCAAGTTCATATCATAACTGTAAACGCGCAACTTTTATAGTGTTGCAGTGCCGTACAGTTTATTGTAAAATGCGGTAGTCGTACCCCATGGTGGGATACGCTAAAAATGGGAGAAAAAATTGTAAAAGAAAACTTACCGACGGTGTCGAAGTATTTTACGACTAGTTGGGACTGCAACGAATTAGTTTGTAGTTGTACACTGTCGAAAGACGAGTCCATAGCATCCGTGTCAATGTTCCATTTGGTTTTTCATCTGTTCGCAGATCTGGACTATTTCCAGGAAAGTGACCCACTCCTCGCCGAGCCTGAATAATGTTCATCAAAAATCCAAGAATACTGTGTGTGCGCCGTTTAGTTATAATGAAAATAGTGGAAATGTATGAAAAATATGAGTGAAGTGATAACAGAATAACATGTAAACAATGATAATATTTCTTCGATCATAATCGTTCGCCGGATTCCTTTAAACGCAAGGTATCTACGCAAAAGCCGCGCAAACAATCCCTCCAACAGTTACGTAATAACAAGTTGTCCACAACGCGATAAAAACTTCCACAATAATTTTACGACAAAAACTAGCCAATCTCACCATGTTTAAGAAAGTCCAGTGCAATATAATCCAGTTATATCCCCATATAGATGTAACGCGATATAAGCGGGACGAGAAAATTCGTATGACTCGTTAACGTTGGTTTAAAAAAATGTAAAAAAAAAAGAAACAAGAACAAAGTCCAACGTCGAGACTCGATGTCCCAATGAATCCATATAATGTCCATCATCCAAGATCAACTTATATATCGAAACTCATGCGATCGTATGTGTCCGTCGGTGATACACCACGTGGCCACGAGGTGTAGTGTGTGCGAAGCAGCTCCACAAATCACCATTACTCGATGTGTATCGCGACGCTATATAATTATACCTATAACGCCAAGCACCAGGTAATGGCTCAATCCCGCACGTGCATGTCGATGATAACCAGTCCGAGGTGGCCTATACGTTCCAATACCGCGGGAGATTCGAAAAGAGTCGATCTCATTGGGCAGCCAGGGTCACGTGGTTGGTTACGTCAGTGCGATCGTCCCCGCGAGCGCGAGTGAGACGCCATGATAAGAACGTAGGAGTAACAGAGACGCGATGGCCCATCCCCTCGTTCCCATTAACAACGCCCTTGCATATAAATCCCGTTTTATCCGTGTGTTGGCGCGCGTGTGCCTGCCATTCTTCTCCGTCGCGTATTGTGGGCCGCCCATAAGTATCTCTCCCTCTAGAGCTCTCCCCGACTCTCCGCCTCCTGCACCGCGTCGGACGTGGGACAGGAGCGCTAGGGATGGCCGGTTGGTTGTGCTGGTTCGCTATGCCACGGAGAGGGATCGGTTTTGGTGTTGGCTCCGGAGGGGAATGTGCGATGGGTTAGGGTCCGGGTATAGCAGAGGCAGAGGGTATACGGCCCTGGGACGTGATGGCGAAGAGGGTCAGGGGTCGAGAGGAGCGCCACTTTGGGGGCAGGATGAGGTGGGGTGTGGAGGGTGCTCGAACAAGGGGCCTGGAGGGCAGGAGGCGAAGGTGGTGGACGAGGGGGAGGAGGAGGTGGGTGAGGAGGAGGACTAGCACACGAGGAACGAGCGAACGGAACCACGACGAGAGCGTAGCCAGCGCCGCGTGGCGGTCCGAGGTGGGGACTATCGGCCGTAAACCATCCGCGGTGAACATTTAACTCACGTATTGCCATCCGACAAGTTTGCTTTGGCCCGCGAGAGAGCGTCATCCGCACGACGACGACCGGGTACACTTCCGCGATAACGATAAACACGCGAGCCTCCGCGCGCTTAAGACAGTATTTACTTAATCGTACTTCATCTTTAATAACGGGAGATCGGTCGCCGGGACTGAAACGCTCTTTACTTCTCACGCTTTGCCACCGTCGAAACGACGGAACGACGAAGAACAGCACGACGTACGACTCGTATCACAGTTCCGGGGACTCCTTGCCGGCTTCAGACTGCTGGCTGTTATCATGACGAAGAGGTCACGAGTGCGGAACTCTCCGCAGCCCTATGCCACCGTCCTCTTTCGCTGAACTCTTCAATTTTGGCCGCTCCGGTAAGTTTGATCATCATTATTCTTCCTATGGGTGGTATTGCGTTACGAATTCATTCGTTGTTAACATTTTAAATATATTTAATTCGACGTTCGTCATGACGCGCATTCTGTAGGTCACCTTTTAGGGTTTCTACCGTATCTTCATTCTTCCCATAGGCCACGATATTCGACCTCCCGCCAAATCGTTTTGCGCACATGCTCCGTCGGCTGCTGAGTCTCTTTACCGTTATTCAGGCTCCGCAGACTCTGCTGAATTTTGAAAATTGCATTACTTCAGAAAGGTGGGAAATTTATTGAATTCTATTAATCAACTTAGAGGTAGATTAAAAAAATGGTATATCTTTCTTAGGATACTTGCAGTGTCTTAATTTCTACCTGCTAGACTCCATAAGACTGCGCTTCAGAAATACGTCGTTAGTGCTTGTATGAATGTATACGTTACTCATTTTTTTGCGCAAAAAATATACTTTCCCTAGTGTATTGTCAACGCGTGTAAAACAAGCATGAAAATTGTTTCCAGCTTCAGTTCTTCACGTGTAATCTAGTATTCAGAGATTCCCTGGCGATTCGTAGTCGAGTACACTCCGAATGGTAAATGTAATAATTATGCAGCGTAGTTATCGTGATACCTAGCCGCAGGGAATTATCGTTTGTCGATTATCTCTTCGGTTCGCGCGGGACGTTATTACTTGTCACGTGCGCGGACGATGCCGTGATCTATCGATCCATACGCTGTCAGCCATTCTATTGTTTTTAACAGGACACATGATGTAGTATTTATCGTTAGAGATTTGATCCGGTTTCCTCAGTCTCTTACAATTATGTCTAGAGAAAGAAACAACATAAATCATTTATATTAATAGCAAGAAGTAATGACAAGAAAAAAATCGATTTTACTTTACAATCATTTTTGCATGTCACCATTAATACGATCGATGTACGTACTGTGTACGCACTGCTTATGATTTATAGTATTATCTAACATCAGGACATTTCATGAATAGGAGTTCAATAGCGTCATAAATATCTAAACTATCCCTCATAAAACTGTCGACACTCGAATTACCACCCTCTGTCTGTAAAGATTAATATTTTTAATGATAGCAGCACGTCATATAGCACGTATATAATTTTCTTATATTCAAAATTATAAACAAAAAATTGTTCCCTCCAGATTGCATCGATTTTAATTTCCGTTGATTCTTCGAAAATTTGCGTATAGCCCACCCTCCGTTCTCCGATTTCCCATTACCCGTAATGGGGTTGTACCGCGAAAACC
Source organism: Trachelus iudaicus (assembly GCA_030142595.1). Lineage (NCBI taxonomy): Eukaryota > Metazoa > Arthropoda > Insecta > Hymenoptera > Cephidae > Trachelus > Trachelus iudaicus. The sequence goes on from JARQTH010000591.1 coordinate 1,396,266, forward strand.
GTTAGTATAAAGCGGTCCAGATCTCATTTCATAGGCGCAAAGTTATTTCAAGCCACGAGCTCCTAAGTTCCCAGGGGCATTGATTTTTGAGAAGAAAACCAGCCGAAAATAGAGTGAGTTTGGTCTGGAACCTGTGAAATAGGTGGTGTAGCGCCCAGTCTCCTGACGGAGGCCATAAATAAGGATCCGACGGTCGAGAAGGCTGCAGTCAGTGATAAGCGTTCCTTTACCTCCTTTACCCCCCTTTATACCCACAGAGCTTTCCAATGCGTCGTCTTCTGGTTCTCAGGGCAGCTCTCCTCATGGACGACCTATAGAGGTATACGTGGCATTTCTTCCATCAGGCTGCATACGAAAGGGTGAAGTCGAAGGAGGTAGCCACTGGTACAGAAGGAGCCGAGCTGCAAGTTCCAGAAGTACGGCAGGTCATTTTACAAGGGGCTAGGTTATAGGTACCACCGTCGCAAGGGGGGTAAAAGCTACAACACAACGCACCCGGCGTTTCCAACTATAACGAATAGGTAGCTGGCGCCTTCATCCCCTACGGCCAGCACGGAGCGGCCATTTCTCATATCAGTTTAGCCGACACTTTCTAGAACTTGCCCGGAGCGCTTGGGGTGTCGCGACGTCACCCGATCCACTACCTCCCCTGAACTCTCTCGAACCAGCATCCAACTCGAACCCCTCCTCGAACACCTTAGCTACTAGTCGAGAGCCTCAGGCATCCCCCGTTTCAACCCCCCAGCAAACCAGGGCCATTTGAGCCCGCTACCCTCTCGCCGAGTGCCCGCGGCCGCAAGATAAGTGACGCCCGAAACTTAACAAACCCTCCGATGATAAAGGACCAGCCTTCCTCTTACATCAACCCTGCGAAAGAGAATCGCTCGCTCGGTTCGTCCTTATCCGCTTTATCCAATACGTTACTCTCTCAGGGCTCCGTTTCTTGAGATTTCTTATTTCAATGGGGTCTGTTCGTTTACCTCTCTCGCGATTAGTTATCCTTCTTTGTTATCCTGGAGAAAATTCGTTACGTGCAAAAAGTAAATTTCCCAAACTTTCCGAATCCTTCTTCGGGCTTAGAAAAGAGTATATGGGCAGGAACAAAATTCTTGGGTATTCTCTTATCTCTTCGTACCGTTCATTAAGCCATTAAAATCCGAATGCACCGGTCTCTGGAATTCTCGGAGAGTTCAGTGAATCACTTGTAGCCTCGCATTAGTTTTTACTCGATGTTTCTGACATCCGAAGATGATAAAACGGGGTAAAGTAACCATTGGGATCCTTTCTATTGATTTGAATGCTTATCAGATTAAAATGTCCCTTGCGTAAATTTCACTTATCAGCAAATGTGTCAATCCTCCAATTACGAGGTCCGTTATCTTATCCGTGCTCGGAATCTCAAATTAATTATTTTCGCGTAATTCTACGTCATCCAGTCAGACTCCCAGTGTCTCCCACGTGCGAATCCACCTTGGGTGACTATACAAGAAAATGTGAACCAAGAGGTAACGTTCTGGTTACGTTTAGAAACCGGATGTTGATGCAGTAGATCCGCTCAATTTTCAAAACCAGTTGACAGAGTCTGCATGGGGCTTTGCGTCAATGGAGCGAGTCGCGAGTATACCATAAATAACGTGTAGGTAGGTGCGGGACCATTTTTAATTTCACGTAGCACCAATCTGTCATTGCGGGTAATGATCCCGTGATTTGTGCAGCAAGATCGTGACTGGAAGTTAATTGTAGCCGGACCCAGTCGCACGTGAATTTATCATTCGCGAAGAGGATCCCCATAGCCCATCATTATTCGCCATTTAGTAATCCTCTAAAATATAAACACTTCGAGTAACTGCAAAAATTTCAAAAATTACTTCGAGCAGTCTATACATAATTTTTTGATAGCTCTAAAAAATCTCGTTAATCTGACAAATTGCATCATGCGAGCGACACTTCAATCGATGTTAATTAAACGAAATAAATATAGTAGTGTGGGTGTCAAGGAGTGTCAAAATGTACATGACAGCGACGGTAACAAAAGGTAATAACAACTGCCGACGGAACATGGTTTACGAGAATTGGAGTCACAGTGGCGCCTCTGTGCGGACATTACCAGATACTAACGTTAACGTCCGACATCCTTTTCGAACAAATTCTCGTCAAAGTTATTTTTTACGCGTTAAGCTTACTACGGGTTGTGATAATTTTGTCTCCATAAGGACTTGCAATCAGCCTCGAGATACCGTGTAGTATAGAAGCTATACTAGACGCATTGGCTCAAGAGGGCATAATGAATTAACGGTAGACCATTAATTTTCAAAATGGTTCTCACACCTCACCAAGCGGGTGATAACTGAGATGTTCCGAGTGCTGGCGAACCTGGCGCGTTCTCACTTTGCTACTGCTTGGATACGCCCTATATAAATCACATGCGAATACCCACTTTATAACATTAATGAAACCGCGAGGGACTAAGCAGTTTGTATTTACGACCGGCGAACGACGAGAATCGTGTTTGGTTACGTTGGCAATTGTCATTTCTATGAATTTCAACGTCGATTACGTGTAAACATTTACCGTTACGTTTATCGTTACGTAAATCGACGTAAAGTTAATTCACTGACAGGTCGAAAAAAATGTACCTCCGTTATATATCGCGTAGACGTTCAGTTTGATGAAATAATTTTGAATTGGGTGCAGCGAACTTTTGATTCGGTACTGTGTTATGAATAATAGCGATACCATCGTAGCAATGCGATGGTTATTTTTCCGTGGACGGCAGCATAAAACTCATGTTGTGTACCAACCACCCCCTGGTGCCAACCACTCCGGTACGACTGGTATATAGATACGAGGGCAGTTATACGGGCTTCGCGCGAGGGTGCGAAAATGTTTCCAGAGCAAGGTCACACTTGATTGCATCACCTGTACTTCATCCTCTACCTGGTGGTTTTACGTTTCGAACGACCCTGACCGTGGCACCCCTCGTAAATTACGGTCGTATAAAAAAAAAAGGAACCTCGAACCTGAAAAACTGCACAGCTCAGTGCGATAGAACGTAACGGTACACGCGTTGTGTCCTTCGGCCAAAGGGACTTGAGAGCGATGCTCGCGTCCTTCGGGATTTGAATGATATTTTTTTTCTTCCGTCTCCCGAGTGGAGGACCCCTCTCTAGGAAAAAGCACCCTGTCGCACCTGGGACGTTGCTGCAAGTCGTAAATTTTGTTGGAGCTCTTGTAAAAATTACCAGAATCGTATACAACATTTTTTTGAGACTTTTCAAATAAAATGTAGTTCACAAATACGTACACGTCCCTGTGGCACTGCGCGAATATCTATATGCTCGTTAGATCTCAGCCTAGGTCCAGTCCGGAAGAAGGAAAAGAGGAAGTGATTGCTCGTAAATAAAAAATTCATGGAAAAACGAATTGCAATGAACAATTAAAAAAAAACAGTATATCCTACCAAAACTAGATGTGGCTTGAAATTGTAAAAAAAAAGGGGATTTTTCCACTACACGGGATGCTGTGTATCCGTATGACATAGTACGGCAGAAAATGAATACCGTCCGCGTATAAAACTCTCAACGCGAAACCCACCTAATGCAAACATCGGCTCGCGCTCTCGCGAGAGATGGAAAATATGGTGGTTCGCGTTAAAGAAACTCAGACATCCGGTGTGTTTTTGTTCGCGGCCCCCAGGCCGTAGAATCTCCGGCCGAAAAGCCACGAATACGCCGCGGCGTATAACAATGCCTACGGACTACGATTCCGTCGTTTCGTGTTGTTGATTTATAAGTTCAACTCCGGGCAGACAATATTTCTATTTTAATGCTCCTTTTGGCCGAAAGTACGTGCTTAGCTTGCCCGATGGGCGCGAGGAGGACATAGGTGGCCGATGATGTCACTCCTAAGCGAGAAAGAACCGAGCTCGGCACCGGGATACACGAAGTCTAGTTCGAGTCGGGTTCTTGTCGTGAAGTCGCGATGGCACACAGAGATTATCCGATACACCATATATGTGGCTGAGGTGTTGCCGGTCAGTTCTGCGACTTATCTTGATTCGCCAGCTCTTTATGCGCTATCATGAAAACGACGGGAGACACTTAATTGTTAAATTTGCAAATTTATTGTATTTTTTTGGGATTCCGGCAAGTTCAACTTTTACGTAAATTATCTGTTTTTCACTCGAGTTATAACGACCATGTAACCGGCACTGTTATACATTATATATTATAATGATTAGCTGTAGCTATGTTTTAATTAGGTAAACGGGTTCGTTAACGAGTATTTTTAAAAATTATGCTTTGATATTTTTTTTATATTTCTTTCATTCGTATCATTTTTTGTTTCTTCTGTTAAATTTTTTATACGTGTTATCTTTCTCGAATCCCCACCCCCACCCCCACTATCTTTCGCTCAATTTGTATTGAATCCCTCAACATTCTGTTAACGTTATCTGCGCATACGACTACTGTATTTTGAGCGCGCCATTATTATTGCTCGCGTGGTTCGTTATGCCGACATAGTAGCAATTTCTTAGCAAGGAGAGACACTGATAGCGCAATTGATACGGGTTGCATAATTGACTTCTGCCGTTCACTCTTGCGGTAGGGCAGTCGCGAAAAAAATGAATAAATAAATGGCAAGTGCCGCGAGGGAAATTCATACTTACCTGTGTTACTATCGTGTAAGCTTCGAGGCAATTTATCATGAAAGTATCGTATGCGTACATTTTGTCGTTTCTTTGCGTAAATAGTACATAAGTGCCAATTTACCCAACGGACGAGTAAAACATTGAAATAAAACGCTGAAATAAAATGATATCAAAGTTTAGTTAAATTGGATAATGCGACAGACGTTGGACGATAATTAATTTACTCGATGTATTGTTCTACTTTGTATATTCAGGGGACTCCTTTGTATTGCGTGTAATAAGAAGATGGCCCTTCGTGCCGGAACTGATCTAACGTGCTTTACCATATATATACGTACACACGTATGCTAATGAGGCAAATAAAGAGCCGCCCCAAGGAACTATATTCTACATATGAGTTTTATCATTCTTCTGATGCGTGAAGTGCCCTGCTTGGTACCTGCGGATATGTACACCGAGTGTATTTGCATTTGTGTATACTGTATACGATATAACGACAGGGTAGCCAGCTCCTGATTAACATGAGGGACCCTGAATCACCTGCGGCTCCTCGTTACTATTCATTCACTTTCCTTCTATACCTTTGGTTACCATCGCTTCGGGACACACGATAAGAATCGTACACGGAGTCATCCGATCTGAATAATCTGTGAATCGTGAAAAAATACACGGCGACGAATATGTACGTACGTGTTGGGATATGGTCCGGGCGTCGCGTGTTTTCGTGGATATCGTTACCATCGATCTTTGGCGATAAATAAATGTTAGCTCGTCGTATTAATTTTTAACGTATCTCAGGGCAGTGCTTTCATGACAATTAGAAATGACGGTAAATCCTAATCTTTTTTTTTTTTACATATACGAAGCCTCGTGTCTTTGATGTGAAAAATATAAATGAAGGCACTCGCAAACGAGCATTGCGCAAGGCAATAACTGTATATACGTGGTGGCGGTAATTGCTATAGCAAAAATAACTATCCTCAAAGTCCGCGATAATTGCGCCGGCACGTTTGCGACGAAATCGCGATACGTGCGTGGGCTGCAGAACTGAGCGTTTATAGTAGCCTTCTGGCCAGTCGCTCGAGCGGCGAGACCGCAGCGCGGTCGCTGTGCATGGGTATGGGCCTTTATAATGTCAGGGGGTATAGTGTTACTGTGCTTTTAAATAGAGACGTAAAAAAATACCTTGAAGCTACTGTCGCGAATGACCCTTAATTTTTTACGGGTCGTAGTCACTTGTTCATTATTGATGGATCGATGGTCCTGTCGATTCGCATGTATATCCGCCTATACGCGTAGCTTGAATAGGTTAATATGAAAATGATGTAAATAAAAAAATTTTTTTAATATCACCAAACAGAGACGTTAGAAAATTAAAAATTTTCTTTCTCCTCCGTTCACTGTGCGGAACTTTTCTTATGTGATGTCTATGGCGGTTTATGGGAAATTCCTCAAATGGGCTTACCTGTAGCAGGAATCACCGTAAAACGGTTACCATTCGCTTAACATGCTTCCAATTACCGAGTGTCTATAATGGTGTACATAATTATTCCGCTTAAACGTTTGCGGCGGACTTTCAAATAGTACGAAAAAAGCATACAATGGCGGACTTGATCTAAGATCTTGCGTGTTATGCGTCCGTTAACTGTTGATGATAATAGTATAATACGTCACTCCTCTAATAAATCCACATCTATGCCGTTTATTTTATTAATCGAATTTCTAATAGAATTCAATGCATTTCTCGTCTGACGGGAAACTCGTAATTTTTTTAACTTCCGAATGTCCGTAATTCTCGTGGCGGTTGAGTCGCCCTGCGGTCCCTTCGCTTCTTCTGGATTTCAAGCAGTTCCGACGATTCGGCTTAATTAAGCGTTTAAGAAGTGAAACTGGTTCTGTTCCTTCGTATTCCTGTTACTTCTCTTAGCATCCTTCCATGCTGGACACTCGTAAGCGACATGATACTGTTTATTTCTTTTATGAAACAGGCAGATCAGTCTGCGGTGCTTTTGATTTCAGTTTCATAACACTTTATCGTACATAATTACTCTGGATACAGATACAGGGTGCGAATTTTTTATTGAATCTTGCGTTATAAAATTATTATCGGATTTTTGTTGTTATTATTTCTCTGAAGGAAAAGTTTAATTGTACCAGAAAATATGTATTTCTCGGTTCGTGTTGACTCGCATGTATATTATTACATGCGAATAGAATTTCATTGACTATAGGGGGATACTGTTATACTATATAGTATACTATTAGTTCACTCTGGAATAGGCAGAAAACCGTCTAACGTAGTTTTTCTCCTGGAATCAATGAAAGATCGATAACTAGGATTATCATTCCGAGTGGCATCGTCCATGTAACACATAACAAATAAAAAAATGACTCATCCAAGGACCTGCAATTTCAAAACGTATCCACGTTCACGCATGGTGAATGAGCAATTCCATACGACATGAATAAATGGTGGACTCTCTGGATAAATTTTCCATCTCGCGATATACGCCTCCGTGAACTCATTTCATCATCGTGCACTGAAGAATCCGTATCCTACAGCAGTCACATGTACACGGTACTTCGTAACATGATTAAAAGAAATATTGATGAAAATCCGAAAAAAATTTGTAAACGCGAAGCTTAAATTGGTCATTAGGAAAAGATAAAGATAAAGATTGAAATCAGTAAAAAAAATGCATCAAAACTTAATGAGTGAATAAAACGATTGAAGATGCAAGAATGGAATCAGGAGAAAGATTAAAAAAAAAAGGATGGGTTAAATAGGAAGGAAGAAACGTAGCAGAGTGGGGATAGCAAGGTGAGGCAAAGCGGTCCAGGTATATGAAAGAACTGTGATCAGTGGATGAGCCATACCCAGAGATGGTCCAGGAGGAGTGGTCCGAGATGAAATCCCATTCTGACCTATTCCTTTGAGTCTGGATACCGACGCAGTGCATTATGGCCGCTCGCACCGTTCCCAGTTTAGCCATCTCGGAACTCTAAAAGCAGTGCATGGATGGACGCGGTTATACATACATAAGATGCGGGACACGTACGGGGGATCTCAATGCCGGGTAACGCAGCCTAGTACGCACAGATAGCGCTGTTGCGGTTTAACGATAGCAAATCGGTTCGGTTCGACTGTGGGTTTCCTGACACTGGAGAAAATGCTGTCTTGCAACCTATATATGCATACGTACATACACAAAGTGCATAGGCACGGATATAGGTGGAGCCTGGCGAAGAAATGCACAATAGTGGGATAGACCAGAAGGGGTTTGTCGTTCAAGCACAATGGAAGTACTGCGACGCCGTAAGTACCCAGGGCTTAAACCGATCTCTCGTTCATTCTTGGCTCTGGCGAACCTCCGTAGCTACGATTCCCGGTGTATTTCTGGGATTAAGAATTCCCGAGGGTTCCCGACAGTATACCGTACGGGGAGCGAGAAAGAAGGATAAGAGGTCAAAGAGAGGAAGCGGGAATGTTCCGGGAGTATAACTGAAACGCTGAAACTGGCACGCACGACGGTTTAGTAGTCGATTTCGCCCGTGTGCCATGGCGCGCCGTGAGCTTAGAGAGTAGACAGGCCAACCGGTTCGCGACTTTGGCGGCCGCCATCTTCCCTCCCCGTCGTCGTCTCGTCGTCGTCGTCGCCACCGTGAGAACCCGCTCTCCTCTATACCTTTTCTCTATACCCGTCGTGACTCTCGGGCAGTTCCGTTTGCGAAATTTTTTGTCCACACTCCACGTCCTACTCCGGCCAAAAATACTCTTCCCCGGACGTCGGACGCTCAAAGGACACGATTCGTGCTAAACGGGGTCGTCGCTTTGCTGCCGTGTAACGGAACGGACGTTTTTACCATTTTTTTTTAACCGGACCTCAACCTCCTCTTCTACGAGGATCATTTTAGACACGCGATCACGAGCGTGCCCCATCGTGTGCATCGGACGGAATCGGGCAAGGATACGTTGTCGAACCTCAATACCCCATCTGGATGCCATTAACGGTTTCTATTGGATTTATACGAGATACGATACTCTTGTGGAATTGGATACGTTGTAAGATCGGATACGGGTTCGCATATAGCTTTTACGAAACATCATCTATGAGGATTCTTGCTATCTGTAGATAATTTCTTTTAGAAGTCTCTTACGTGAATGCGGAAGTATCGATATGGAGGTGCATATTGTTATTATGCATATATTAATAGTCGATACGTTCGTAGCGACGGCGAAGGTGTGTAAGTAGAGAAAAGGGCAGGTGGCTTCGATAGATTGGATTGGTAGCACTGAATTGCCTTGGTGAACTGACCATTAGCAATTTGCTTCAATTACGCGATTCGCCTTTCGAGATGCGGATGATATTTACGCGTGACAAGTTCGAGATACGGCCTGCACGGTCTCCACTTCGGTAACCTACTTTGTTACGACGCGTTCGTATTTTGCTTGCGTCTGTATTCACGTTATACATTTAAATCGCATTTAAATGCCAGCGCAGCGGTCGGTCCATTTATGTAATTGGCGGTTGAGACTGTTACATTTTGATGGAATGCTTTTTGAAATGTGAAAATTTTATTTTGAGGTTGAAGAATTTTTTTTGGAACAACTTTGTTAGGTTTTTTTTCTTAGGGACTTTTTTTTGTATTTTTAATTTACGCAAATTAATCTTCGAACTGTACAGTCCGAATCAAATCGTCGTGCAGCTTGTCAAACTGCGACGTGGAATCCTTTTGGCAGTCAAAAGGCAAGGCGTTCATAACAGGAAAAACTCCAAAAAGATCTTGCCGCGTGGAGAAACACAGCACGCATGCACGGTCATGTATAAAGTACCGATTAGATCGACGTAAGGCGTGCGCTGGCAATTCGCAAACGAATCACGAAAGTTTTTTTTTGAGCTTCGGTGCAAGAATATTGCGTAGCTGTACGAGAGTATGAATGCAGCATAAAACGTTTTCGAACACGTGACTAAACGCGCGAGTTGAATGAACCTTAAATTCTCGTGTTTATATATTCAATATTAAACATAACCCATACATTCATATAATCTTGATAATTTTGAGCAATAAAAATTATTACTCTATAAAAATAATTATGCGTGTCTTCGATCAATTAACGTTTAACTACATCGTAAAATTAAACAGTTAATAAAATCTGTAAAATTTTCGATACAACGAACCCTGTTCGACCTACCGATTAAAGTCCTATTTCCATGATCTATAATGGCGCGCGTCGTGCATCGCTATAGAAGTGCGGCTCTGGATGCGCCATAATGATTCATTGCAAGGTTAATTTGCAAGATAGCCGGCTACGAACGTCGGCCCAGGTCTCAGTCGTCGAGAATAAGAATCGGCGAGAGAGCGACTTCGCGCGATGAAGATGCGCACATTGGTCCCGTGTCGCTTGGGCGAACTAATTGCGCCGCTGCGGCGCCGCGGGGTGATTTTGAACGGGGGGCCCATGCATTACTCGGAGGCAGCAAACATACTCGCCGACGCACACCCACCCGATGGAGCTAAAGGCGAACGCGCAACGAGCTACGGCCACGGCTCCGCAGAGTTTCTGTTTCTGTTTCTGTTAGCGGTTAGGCTATATTCACCTGCCTCGGTGGCGGCGGTCGCTCGACTCTCCTCGAGGCCTCCGTAACCGGCTCGGCAGCATGTCACCCTTTTGCGCGGGTGACTCTATGCTGGTTCCTTTTACTTTGCAGTCTTGTCACGCCTTCCTTTCCTTGCCCTCCGCGGAATACGGAGTTACGGAGGCACACGGCAGCGGTCTTAGGGCGCGTTTATAATACTGCGCCTGTATACAGTGAGACCGGCGCACTCCTTCCCCTGTATCTCCTGTTCCTTCGGCTCTTTAAGTCTCTACGCTATATAGCTTTCTCATTGCGAGGTTGGGTCTTCGCTTTTCTCTTTCTTTTTCTTCTTCTTTCTTCAACTCTCTTTTTTTCGTCCTTTTGCCTGCCTTTCATGAGACGTCTTCGTCGACCTTGGTCGATCGTGGGATGAGAATTCGCGAGGTTGTCTCCTTCCTGCTTTCTTGAAAGCAACAGTATAGTAAACACGTGCTGGATTCACTCTTGAACTACACTCTGTACTTTGTCATTGCCGCTTTATTCATCCCTCAAGTATTGCATACTTTTTTAAGGGTTGTGTATGACTGCCTTTGGGTCTTGTGTAAGGGTGCGCTTGAGGCGCTGTGTATATATGGTCGCTTTATGGTAAAATTGACCGATTGCCGTGTATACGAATTTAAACGTTGCTATCGTCATTCATTTTCATGAGCTGGCTCTGTACCACGTAACGTTCTCTCGTCCTTCTCTTACTCTCTAACTGCACCTATACATCTACCACTATCTCTCCTACTCTACTGGAAACTCGGCTGAAGAACGTAGAGCCAAGGTGTGCATCTTCAAATACGTATGAAGACGTAACTCACGGCCACGCCTGTCGCCTTTAGCATATTGCATGAAGTACTGCTTCCTTTACCCAATGCACATTTTATCCAGTCGCATTGCGGATCGGTAATCTTGATTCTCGCGAGTGGCCATAATATTTACAGTATTTCTTCCTTCCCGCATTCAAAGGAGAGGAGCACTTACCGTATAATACAAAACACCCATTATCCATGGAATATTCCTCACTCACTTCCGTTCCTCCCCAGTTCCGCCCTGAAGATGACTAAATTTTTTACTCTACCTCACAGCACCGTACCCATAGCCACCATATGCTCCTAATCTTTGGGTATATTGAAAAAGTCAATAGCATCACGAGGCGACCACGATATCATACATCATACTGTACACACATATATATCAGTAAAAATTTAAATATCTCACACTCCAGCTCGAACAATCATCAGCGCATCGTTTGTTCAGAAATTCGAAAAATACATCGACATACCAATCTGTCAGTCGTTCAGCACGTGTATTATAACTCAGAACACTGCAATGTAAATATGGAAAAGGATCTTGATTCATGCATGAGGACGGCATGAATCTCGTTGTCTTGTCCGACGAGCCGTGAAACTGATGCATTTGTATCGCTGCTGGACCTTTAGGTTCTAGGGGCCCGCTCGAGTCTCTAAGGCCCCAACGAACGGGCCCGCATGGATACGGACACGCCTTTCTAACCAATAGTCGCCGCTGCAGGAATATATGCAGCTCCACAATAAAGCATTTACCCACGCGTTCCTTGCACATCTATTCTCAGTTCCATGAGCTACCCTCCACATATGCCTTCATGCGTGCAATTGCGTATCGCTATCCTCGCATATATCGCGGATATGTATGAACCCCGAACACATACGTCTACGGTCTGGTCTTGAGGATAGGTAGCCACTGTACGTATATACCTGTGATATCCATTATGATACGTGCTACGAATCGTCCCTTTCAATTACCATTTCCATCCACTATATGACCGCATGACTGTATCCAGTATCTTAAACGTTGCGTAACGCCATTAGTTCTCACCGATGGAATTATTTCCCGTAAATTATTCGAGCGACTTACAGTAGCTATTTCTTTGGGGATTGTTATAAATTTTTGATGTGAAATTTATTGTTTTTTTTTTAAATTCGAATCAATTTGAAATTTAATTTGGGGTTTGTGTATAGATAGATTTCTGTATGACCTTTTTGGTGAATGTGCAAGGAATAGGGGGATGAAAGTTATATGTACATAAATCAACATTACTCTGCATTACCGTGAAGTTCCTACCAAGGTGGTTCGTATATGTATATATGTATATACTGGAATTTACCTCATAGGGTAAACTCGGTACTTCTGGATACGTACGAGGTGTGTAAATGTGAAAAGTGTGTGTGTCTAACACAGTCGCCGCGATGCAATCTTCTCATGAAAACCATCCCCTTGTATGGTTCCGGTCTGCAGAGGCGAGTCTAGTCCCCAAACTTTCAAGCTACTTACCTACTTGCCACTTAGATATCCACAGTAACGTTAGGTATAGGTACTTACTAGACTTCACAAGGTAATTCATTTTCGCCGGGAGTCCAGACTGCCTAGGATCTCTGAAACTCTTGGAGATGTCTGTATACATGTTTGACTTGACTCTTGTATGAAGTCAATAATGGCATCGTGCGGGATAAGTGGATCAAACACTGAAAGATTTTACGAGAAGATTAAACTTTATATACTGTCGTACAATTTCTTTTTCATAATTTGCGTAATAAGTAAGGCCATTTTGAAGTTTTCACACTAACCTTTAACGTGGCATGGATGATAATATCGAATAGCGTGACGACTTGGAACAGCGGAACGAGTGTAAATAAAAGTCTTCCTAATATTTACAGGTACGCCACACGGCAGGGGTTTTCCGCGGGTAGAAATATTCAGGGCAAATATTTGCAAGTATTACCGTATTTGCGAAACAACTGGCAAATGGTAATAGATTGCAGAATAAAAACGTATGTTTTTAATGTTACACGTAACCTTTATAAAAATGTATACAAATATTTTTTGAACAATTAATAAGTATAGCCTATTGCATTTAGTATGACGTATAGAATTATACTGTCACGATTATTTTGCGTAATTTTCGAAATATCAAGATTCTGAAAAATTTTGCGACACATATTCTAAGACACATAATTATAAAGTCTCGTACCCAAAAAGGCTGAATCAAATAAAACGAAAAAAAAATTGTCGCGTCAATTAAGATAAAGTGAGAACCTGGAATTGAGGAATATCAACACCAACGCGTGCAACAAACCTACGCGGGCACCAAAAAAGTAAGAGGCGCATGTATATCATAGACAGTCAGGCCATACGAGACAGCATTAAAGTCGGTGGAGGATAATGTCTTAGAAATGGAAACGCAAATCGTGAAAAAAAGAAGGAGGAGGAACCGACGAAAACCGTCGGCTGCCTATATCTTCCCTTAGTCATATAATTTGCATCCGCGGCGATTAACATAATCTGTATTCGGAATATTTATTCGGAATTAGCCGGTAGCATGCTCGTAACTCATGTGGGTATTAGTTAAGCTCAAGGATTTGGGGCTTGCTTGCCTATCTTCCCCTCCCACCGCCTTGCCATATCCTCCCTTTTGAAAATACGCGGCTAACCAGCAAGCCCAAGCCCGCGTAGCAACCCTCCCGAAAACACTCTGAAAGCTTGAAACCTTCACCCCTTCATCTGCACTCCACCCCTTGGAAAACCCTGAAAGTCAGTGGAAGAGGCACCCTTACGTTCAGCCGTTATCACGTGTTTCCTCCCTCCATTCTAATACTCTTATACTTCCACTAGCGAAGGCACCCCCTGGAACCATCCTCTCGGCCCGGTTACGCCGCTCTACAAGTTGCTTTTTATAGTCCGTGAATACGGCGCGAGGACGATGATAGCGAGATCAGGTAAAAGTGCTCCCAAGTTGAGAGTACGAATATACTCTGCCCGTAATCGCGGGGAAATTACATCTACCCCCTCAGGGGGTAGCGAAACTGATTCTTGGGTTATCGAATCGAATCGCTGATCCTGGTATATATGCCCTAGATGAGAAACTGTTATGGCTCTCGATGAAAGGACGGGGGGATGTCGATACATTTATTTTAAGATTTTGGGGGACGAAGAAAAAATGTTAATAAGCTTCTCGCGAGTTTCTCGGACGTCTTACTGGTATATGCTTCTTGTCAAATATCTCGGTGCGGATATTCCACGCGTGTGATACTTCGTGGAATTTCACTGAGCATACAGGGCACCCTTGTTATCGCCACGATAATTTCGACATCGCGCTACAAAGCATTGTCGAAGCTGGCGCTAAGAATAAAGAGACACAATAGGATTCCTAGCGAAGAGAACGCGTTACCACGACCAATAGAAACGATCCTTGGTATCCGTGGTCGCATTTTTATCATTCCGTTACACATGGTGTTTTGTTCAGCAGATATAACGGAGCAGTTATCGTACGCGAACGTAAGGACATGTCGATTACAAATCTCGTTAAATTTTTGCGACATTTTTGTAAAATTCTGCAACGATCCTCTAATCGTATTTTTTTAATCAGTCCGTTATAAATGGTATATTGTCCGGTAGGTATATCTATATCAATGCAATCATCGTGTGTAGATCTATGGATTTGTCAGTTAGGGAAGTGGATACCTATACGATTGTAAGACTGAAGATTTTTGATGTAATTAAATTTTAAGGGAAGTGCCAGTTATCCACAGACCCGACCATGCCGCATCATGCGATACTTCAAGCCGCACTCGCACATAGTGGGAGAACTCGCGAAACGCCGATGATGGATCCCCGTCAATTATGGAGGCAACATCGTATTGTTTTACCGTCCGACGGGCAACATTGATTGATAGCTCCTGAAGCCGTGTAGCTACTTGCCTTCTTGCCTCCTTGGCCTTCTTGCGGCTTCCACCAAGACACATCCTGCGAGCGCATCCGTTTTGTGACTCGTTGCATGTACCACAATGCACATCCATTTGGAACCCATGGTATCCAGTATGAAATGACCAACGCGACGATAGGTTTTATCTCTTTCTCTCTTTCGCAAATTCAACTCCAAAAGTTCTTGTCTCTGTGGCTGTACAAGGTACATCAGACCGGTACGATGCCACATTGGCTTACATAAGGTGTCCTCGAATAAGTACCGTATATTTATACTCGTACCATTTACTGGATTTTTATAAGTTGTTATTATGATTTAATTTTCTAATTTTTCTTCAATTATAAGACTATGATTATAACGTTGAACGGGCAATCACCCGGAGGTTCATTACGCACTTGAACTATGGCTGATTCTTGGCTACCGCACTGCTGATTTTGCATGTAAATAGTAGCAGGACCGTGTTTTGATAGTGGCGATGGCGTAAAGTGCTACTGCTGCCAAATGTAAATGGACTACCTGGTAAATGCTAGTGGCTGCAGTGCGAGATTTTGTCAATTTCACGGAGTACGGAATCCGCCATCTGTTAGCAGGGCACTATTTCGGTCTAGTCGGTGGTACCCCATTCGTCAGCCAGGGCGTTAAAGACAAGTGTCTGGTATTCGAACGGTGTGTACTTGAAGTGCCTGTCAAGGTGCCAGCTCTTAATAAATGTCCTGGCGTTCTCGGTAAGAGCGGATAGTCGAAATTGCAGACTTTGCCGTGGATCGAATGCGGATCGTCTCCTTAGACAAAACAGACACTTCAAGTCCCGCTCGAATCTGTAACCGCCCTATATTTCCATCAGATTTTCAGTCGTGTGCCTAAGTTACGTGCCCCTATAAATTTTACTTCAAGTACGCGCACTAGTCGTTTCAGGATCCTGCTTCCCAGACTACATCCATTTTATTGGATCAACTCTTACATGAATAATTAAATGTTAATTATAAAATTTTGTGTCTTACAAAAATGACAATCACCCAGTCTAAATATTCTTCGCCAAGGATATGGAAACTCTCGTTGCAGTCTAGTCTGGTAGGGGTGGACGGTATCGCAAATGCATTTCCATAACTTTGCATATATGTTTTGATAATTGAGTCCCCTAGCTTACACGACGGGTAGCAGAGGGGTGGTGGGTATACAACAGCCCAGCGTCGCGACGGAATTCGCATCTCGCGTGTATTAACAAGTGCGCCAGGCTGAGGTTCGTGGCGGAGTGCAAAGCATGAGAGGAAGGGAGCAATATGAGAGAGGGTGAATAGGAGTAGCGGTAGCGACGAAAAAAAAAAAAAAGAAAAAAGATGGAGAGTGAGAGACGCCAG
This sequence comes from Trachelus iudaicus, assembly GCA_030142595.1. Classification (NCBI taxonomy): domain Eukaryota; kingdom Metazoa; phylum Arthropoda; class Insecta; order Hymenoptera; family Cephidae; genus Trachelus; species Trachelus iudaicus. Next base: position 1,412,637 of record JARQTH010000591.1, read on the forward strand.
GGTGGCTAGTAGCAGGGGAGCCTGAGAGGGTTTAGTAATGGGCAATACTAGAATGCAACGGCAATATCGCAGGCATCGCACAATAACGCGGATGATGGAAAGTCTTTCAGGGTATTCTTGGCAGATACTTGGCTTAGCGGAGAGATGTCGACGAAGGGTGGAGAATCAGGGATATGCCACTCGAGCGAGCCCACGATAGTGTACAAAAGAGGGCGGTGGGTATGAGTTTGTTGGCTTGGTACACCTACGGTGTCCTCGCGCACGGGAAACTGCGATCACTGTTAACACTGGGGTACATTCACGCGTATATAGTTATACGTGTGCGTGTATGCGCGTATATATGTATATATACTTTGTACTATAGGTATATATATCCGTTTCGAGGTTCACTCTCGATACTGGCGGCGCTTCGCCGACCAAAGCAAATATTTGGAGCCCCGCCACTAAAAACTTGAGCGAGCCAACAGACGAGTTGATTTGTTTCCCTACATCACGGTTTTACGTGGCTTCTTCTTTTTCATTTTTACCCATTTTTTTTGTCCCTTGCTTCTGCCTACCAATGCCAGGGTACTGACTCACTGTTCGGGTCGGTACCACCTATGCTGTGCTTACATTGGCCCATGCTTGATGGCTCTGGAGGCTTTACTTAGAAATAAAAGGATTCGACCGCCATCTTGGATTTTGAGAATGCTGACACAGCACTCCTTTTTTACAGTCTTGCTCGCGTGCTGTGGGAAATGCAATTTCGCACAAACTCTACATCCCATAAAGTCCTTTTTGAATATATATACTTTTCTTTTGAAAAAAATGTCTTGACAGGAATTTTTTTTTTAGTTTTAGGTAAAAGCAGACTAGCTTACACATTTGCTGCCCGGCAAGGAAGCAACAGTGTCCTCGTAATTCGGCGTGTGCACGGCATTTAAAGCGCCTGGGTTGTTGAGGTACATTGCCAAGTTATAAGGGTAGTTTCAGACTCGAAACTGGTAGTGGAAGGTCGGCCGGATCTTCTCGTGTTCGTATTCCGCGTGAAATTAATTAGTTAATTAAGCACCGTGTGATGGTGTCCATCCAATTAAATCCCTTGCCGTGTCGACGACTGCGCAGACGCGACATCCGAGCGCCTCGCGTTATACCGGGAACTGCCAACTCCACCTCCCATTCTACACTACCTTCTTCTTCTCTTTCTCATCGTATTTATTCTTCGTCTCCTTCCCTCTTCTTCTTTCTCTTTATCTTCTTTTACCTTCCATGTACATCATATATACCTAGCTGCTACTTCCACTTCTTTCAGCTCTTGTTCTCATCCTCTATACTACCTTCTGTACTATTCGTTTACTTTCGTACACTATACCTGTATATATAATAGGCATACTATACCTAATACTATGTACAGTCCACGCCAGCAATTTACCAATAGTAACTACTCGCCGTCTGTACTTGTGCGGGCCACGTGTTCTCCAGCCACCAAAACATCCACAACTCCAGCATCCCTCCCTGATCTCTTCCTCGAGCATGAAGTCTTCTTAAACACCGATTGCGGCACCTTGCACCGCTAACGAATCGATCGATGTCATTATTTCTTGCACACCATTAAAAGTAACACGCGGCTTGTCGCGCGTTACAGTATGTCTCGCTTTAACTATATACGTACAGTATCGTTATATCCATATATAGACGGAATACTGATGAGATCAACAAGTAATGATTGCGGTTGTTTATCAGCGCTTGCCTTACTTAACCTCAGTGTTATTATATACGTGCCCGGAAATCGTAATTGGAGTACTGCAAAGCCATTGAATTATATATCTGTATACGTAAAACGCGTAATTTTTTTCAGGATACGTCAGAGACGGGAAATTTAAAAGTGTTCCTTTTGGATGACGAAAATCGTATTGGGAAAGGGATACGAACAACTTTTACGGATAGAATATAACGAAGGGGTTGCCGGGACACGTGGGGTTCACTGGAGCGATTTGTCCCGTCTGTTAATTAGTGAAAAAACGGAGTATGAATCTCGAGCGATCGTATATTACTGCGGGCGTAATGGATGGGATTACAGCTGCTGTGTTAAATTAAACCGACCGGCGGCCGCGGTACGGTATGGTATGCAGATATAGGTATCCATAGCACAGGGGGTTCCCTTCTATGTATTACCTATGTATACCAAGTACAGTTACCTATGCCACTCTAGACTCCACGCCAAGCTATACAGTATGGCGAACGTATAGTGCCAGGAATAATGTACATTATCTTTCACCAAGGATTTCACGCCAAGAAGAAAGGCACGAAGAAAGAGAGGCGTGAGACATGAACCCTAACACTCGACTTCCCCTATTTTGATAGTCAAAAAAATTCGTCATCATTATTATACAGACACTTGGGAGCGAAGGGGAAGCCAACTGCGAAATATAGGTATAGATTAACGGAAGGCAGTCTTGCTACGGTTAGAGAAAAGTGATCGATCTAGGGATCTTTTATTAATTTATTTATTATTATTTGGCCTTCATTCTGAATCAAGGATCTATCCTAAGCCCTTGTGACAATGGTATCTGCTCAAGGTAGGGGTCCAAATTTATTACAGTGCATGATACAAATGTTATAGCTACCTATTTTTGGGAACGTAGTTCAGGGCCAAACCTTGGAACTTTTTCGTTGACAGTCATTACTAGCCAGTTTACCTAGCTTGATAGCTGGCTGGCTGGCTGGCGCGCACCCTAGAGGCTCTGATGAATGACCACGACTTAGTAGTATGTCACTCGAGCTAGAGTGTATCTTGTTCTAAGTACGGGTGCGGTGTTCGCTTCTTGGCAATCTAATATATCGAATAAAGCTAATGATAGCCGTTTAAGGTGGCATCGATTTGCTCCATCTATACCTGGCCAAATGATCGGTGCATTCAATAAACTTGCAGTACGGCGACGGAAATAGGATATACATTTTTCTCAATTTGAAACAAAGAAACTACAGTAAGTCGAACGACACCTGCCTGTCGATGAACTTTTTTGGAAATAGAAAAGGGTCGCTAAACATAACCTAAATGCCTACGGTGCCGTTCCACGGGAATAGGAAGAGATCAGGACTCGAAGTTCTCGATCGCACAGCTAACATAGTAACGTAATAGATCGCCGGTTATCTGCTGAACACAATTAGGCTGCCCACGTCACCCCCAACCCCTAAAGGACAAATCCCTTTTATCTATAAGGGAGATAGAGGAGTTTTCTTCTATGGCGCTTTTGCACTCGTGTGTGATGGTCTCACGTGTATATAACATATATATGTACTATATATATATATATATATATGTACGCGTTCCAGTCCGAGAGAGGGACCACGGAAAAGAAGAGAGCCTGCGAAGGCAAGGAGAGATAGATTACTCCGCCATTCTTGCAATTTCCCTGTCGTATCGAGGCTCGTAAATTCTCGGTGAAATATGCGAAGGGGCGCCTGGTGCGGGCAGCACGCTGCTGCTGTTCTACTCTCTACTACTCTCACCCGCACGCTCGTCCACCCAACCCCTTGATAGGGGTTGTGCAAGCAAGGGCTGTGTCTACCAGGGAATACTACAGGCTCGGCATCGCGCGAGGGTGCGAAACGGACGGAATTAGCCCTACCGGAAAGCTAGGAGTATCTTTGCTACTACCCTCCCACTGGATTGACTAAAATAACCCCTGCCTCTCTTGAGGAGACTAAATTTTCGATTTGACTTGGCAGTGAGTAATTGATTCCTTTGGAAAATTTAGATACTCTGTTTTCTCTTATTTATGTCCAATCAGAGGGTGGTTCTTTTTAAATACCTACACAACGGGTTTCTTTCCCTTGTTCGTTCGTTTGGTATAAGTGGCGGGAATTTTTTGAAAACCCTTATTTGCTTGTGCTACGTCTTCGGGGGACTCTGGGATTACAGGACGACATTCGATTCTCAGCGGAGATATATCGCTCTGTTCTAAATCGAAGGACCAGACTTTGAATACAAATTAACGTAATCAAGTTTCCATCTACCTTTCACTCTCGTATGCGGGGGTTCGTTACCACTGCCAACATGGCAGTCAGAATCTTGAGGTCTCTATGGTCTTTGGGGACTTGTAGTGCGATGAGTGGTGCCCTTCGAAAACGCTTGCGAATTGTGGGTGGGACGATTAAAAGTAGGGGATCTTTTATTGGTTCGATGTGAGGGATGCTCGTTAACTGCATCCCCCATTTTTTTTTGCAATCATTCGCAGCTCCCAAGGCACGGCTGCAATTAAATCATGAAACAAGGGCTGAGGGTAGTTGGAGGGACTTAACTGGCAACGAGCATTCGCATCCATAACGGCCAGTAATATTTTGAGTTATGGATAAAAAAGAAATATAAGGGGGGTGCGACTAAATTTTTTTAAAACCCCACTGCAATATACGAGTCTGTCTATTGGCAATTTGTCGGTCACGAAATTAACAGGTTGCATCAAATTTTCTTTTTATATTGTATATCGTAAGATAATACAAGGGTGAAATTTAGTACTTTTTAACACCCTTTTCAAATTCTTTTGAAACTCGTATCAGCTGTCGCATGTGATGTCCGTTGTAAGTATCCAACGAATAGCATTTCTATTCAACGCACTAATTACGGACTGGACCAACCTGTTTTTATCTATACCAGTCGGACCAGCCTCCCTCTAATCAGGTTATTTCTAGAGGACCCATAGTATCAGGACAACCTATTCTCCTTTATTAACCGGTATGTCCTCCAAAGAAGCTAACTACCAGCCACCCCATTAACACTAATCAATATCAGTTCCTAGGGAAAGTTATGCGGAACTTCATTAATCTATAGATATACAAGCATTATTAGACACCGTGGGATTACTATATTCTTTGATAATCATCCATTAATCAGTCTCTCAATCATTAGTATCGCTCTATCAAAAATTATTATTATTACAAGTCATGGATATTGTAGAAATAACTGTGTCGTAATCGTATCTTGGAATGCTTATATATCACTTCCGGGTCCCTAGGCTTAAGGTCCAAGGGCAACCACTCAGGCATAGAATAACGTGAATCATAGAAACGTGGGTTAATTACGCTTGACCATATTCAAAGTGTAAAGGTCCAATAGGGATCCGTGGGCAAAGACTGAAACCGTGGTCGAGATAGCGGTTGGCTTGCTACACCGCCGGAGGCAGAATGGTTAGAGTGGGAAGAGGGGTAGGTTGGCAGCCTGAGTGGCTTCTAGATACAAGGGGGTGATGTCGGTGTTTGGTGAGACCAGGAACGGGAAAGTCTGCGGCGGTAGATAAGGGTAGAATAGTGGGCAGGCTGGTGTGGCAATACCTACTAGTGGTAGCATTGCTGTTACTGCTGAGGAAGAGGAGTGGCTGAAGAGGGAGAGGCGGTGGACGAAGAAGGAGAGGGTGAAACTCCAACAGGGGGCGAATGGGAGAGGAAGAAAAGTAGCCTATATCTTTCCAGCAGACACAACTGCAATTCGACCCCTATATTTAATTTCGCGAGAGGAAGACCAAGCACGAACGAAGAAAGGGTGAAATGGTAGGGGGTAGTTGCGAAAGCTCGAGAATTGTCGTTTAATCCAGCCGCGATCCTATCTCCGCGAAATTTATCATTCGATAAATTGCACTCCTATATCAGCCACTTCCTACCGAGCCGTCAATACTCAGGAGGCTGCGATGTTGCGCACCCTTGAAAAGCGAGGAAACGCGACAAGTAATTAAGGGATGGAATTACGAGAAATTCGTATTTAAAGATCGTCCCGTGAATCTTGGTTAGTGTACGAAGGATTAATCGTAAAATTAAAAAATTAATATTTATTTTTACCCTAGTACATTTAGTCTGCGAACATATCGTCATTACTGTAAAGTACGATCGTCAGGGGGTTGTTTTTCAAATAAGGGCAGAACCAGAGTGAAAGAGTTAGACGGATAATTGCTGGTTTATGAATCGTGTCCTCCGACCCTCAACTGCCTCTTAGTACCTACCTACCACCCCATTCTCCTCGCCGCCCGTGGCTATTCTCCTGTAATTCTCACACCCCCTTTTCCTCTTAACTTAACGCTGTTTCCCTTACTCCATTAAAAGCCACGCCACTCGGCTCGTTTCACTTCCCGCATCGTGGTTGCGGCCTCGCGGTCACGCCATTGTTTTATCGTTACTTCCTGCCAAACGACAGACTCCACTACCCTCCAATCCACCACTCGGTCAACCCTCACAATTTTTCCTTACCCAAAAAAAATGTTCCACCAAGACCAAACCCTTCGACGGATAAAAAACAGATCCCTCATATCGCATTCCCGAAATCTAACCAGCGCTCGCCTCTACCAGCTCACAAAAATATACAACCCTTATCTTCATCGGCCTTGGATCTAAGTGCTTGATGTGTAGCAGCGATGCACGAGACTCAGGCTGGAAGCGATGACAGTTATGAATCTCGCATCGCAACGGCTGGCAAGTAGGGGGTTGATGCCGTTCATCATGGTCTCCTCTCGCGACAGCATCTCCTCCCACCCCCCCTGCCCTGGTTGGTTAGCAGTGTACACGTGGACACCTAACCAGTAACCCTGGATGGGGGGCGAGTGTACTGTTACGTAATACACTGCCGCCATATTGCCCCGTACTAGCTAGGGTATCAACCCCCTGCCAGCTACCGGGGTGACAGCTCGCCTGGGCTCGCTACGTGGAGTAGTTAATATACTGGTTTCTCCTCGTTAGCCAACAACATTACACCCTGAACTGTACAGTGCTTCGTGGCCCATTTCGAATAATGTAATTGTAATAGAGTCAATCAAGTAAACTCGTTTCTGACCAAATTGTCATTCCTGTTGAATGCGTTCTTTTGTCTGGTACCCAAAGAATAGCGAATAGACCCCGTCGGTACGTGTCCTGAATATTTTTAAGAAAAATTTAAAATACCCGTCAATTTTTGATACGGAGAAACGACGGCAAAAAGCGTACGGGATTACTAGACCAGTCTAGATTTCGATATAGACATATGCTGCACTCGATTTTGCTCTCTGACCCCCCTCATCCATCATTCCGTCTGCGTAGTCGCGGATTGATACTATCTCTTGAACCTGGTATACCTATATACTAGTAGTTTCGCGTAGTTACCCGTCAGACTTCGTAGTACGTATTTTTATTCTGTATCGACAGGAGTATATGTGTCAAGTAGGTTAGTTATGCATGCATGAAAGTGTCACGCAAGTTTTATGGGGTTTTTCATGATTTTCAATGATTTCCTATTCGCTGCTATCGACGAAAGTATTCTTGGCTGAACTTTCGAGGTGTTATCGTTAGGTTTCTAGATTTCTCGTATCCGACGTTGCACTTTGCAATTCGTTGTGCTGGGCCAGTGTGTCGCATGTCTCTTGCTTTGTATACGAATTTTATGCATACGTGCGACGCGACGTGATCACCGTTAAAAGTGCATACTGACAACGAATGATAAATGGCGCATTAGCTTCTCCGTGCATGATTACTTAATTCGCGTGCGCTCGACCAAAGCAAACCGGTCGCTCGGATCTTATCGTGATCTATCACGCCGGAATAATGATTAGGCTGAATAAGATTACGCGCCGGGCTAATGGCACATGAACTATAAGGAAAAGTAGCCGGAGAACGTGGACTGCCTTTTTATCCTTCTTTTATATTCTTGCCTTATGGAATATTTTACGCAGTGACAATATGTCCTTTTTTAAAGGACATATTGATCCCGAGCAATGTTAACAGACGATTGGTTCATATTAGTAATCTTATTATTATAGTTCAAGTCTACCGTTTACATTTGACTTTCAATAGGGATTTCGAAAAATGCATAAATTCTCAATCCATTTTGTACTTTCATTCGGTTGGAATTGTAGATGGCAGAAAAATTGTGTTCCATGAATTTTTTTTTTACCGATGGGAACTCAAAATTGGATCGTGCCCCCACGAGCCCTTTTCTTGACACGAGACACAAGGGTTGCCATTGCATATGTTCTGTAGTGTACGCTGATACAGAAGAGCGACATTTGTCATTCGCGAGCCATTAATATATAAATACTATTAATTTTACCAAAGGAATTCACCAGCCCGTGAAAAGCTACCCCATAGAGCGAAGAGGAAAAAAATTATTCCATACTCTGTTCGCATACCTTTGCTTATTGGGATGCACCCCGGGGCCCATTGTATTACTTCTATGAACCTTAGCCAGCCACCATGCAACCCTAACCTTTCTGGAGGAGGGTGATGCTGCTGAAAGTGAGAGCCCCTCTAGCCAGGCTCCACCCCGCGTGTCTGACTCAACGTTTCGAGTTTCTTTGGTATGCGGGTCACGAATAAGGAGGAAATTAAAAATGGTGGAAAATATGAGCTGCCACGTTGACAACCTTGCCTCGTTTATAACCGTAACTCACGTCCTTCCCGCTCCGTAACAGATATAGTCCAGAAGGAAATATTTCCTAGGGAATAACTAGGGATATTTCTGAATGACAATCACGACCCTCATTACCAAAACCGCTTATCCACAATTTCCCATAAAAGCTTTACGTAATCTTAAGCGAAATTATTTTAAAGACAAAGAAGCAAAGCTTCCTCGTACAATTAAACAGTATAAAAGTAACCCTACGAGGATCGCTCTTCGTATTAATAGAAGAGAAAAAATGCAAAAATTATGGTTGCGCAGTTTTTAACGAGTCCCAAACGCGTAATTCATCCCTCCGCCCCAAAAGAAAAAATTCTGACTCCTCCGATCTAAAGGCGTATTAATAAAGCGCATATTGTACTACCCTCGCCTATCGGACGACGAGTCCCCAGGCCATTGTGCTTCGATTACGGGGCACCATGCAGGAGAATGCAAGCCTAAGAGGGTCCTGGATTGCATCGTATAAGCCCCACCCCATGGATGCGCTAACCCTCGTTCTAGTCCGTCCCCCTTTCAGACCCTCGTGGAACCCCATCGCAAGTTAGCCTGCTGGAGCAGACAGGTCCAGGACTCCAGAGGTCCTCGGTCCACCATAGTAAATCAGACAGTCGCAGGCGGTCCTTCTGATCTGTCCGACGAGGCGCTACAAGGGAAGTTAGCCTCGAAAGTAGTAAAATAACTCTTTAAGTAACTCTATCTACTCCGTGGAATCGCTTATGGCTCATAAACGCCTCGTAACTCAGTGCCGCGGTGGCACGCGCCCTTAACGGATACCGGGACTCCCCGCTTTACTTCCTTACACGAAAAGAACCTACCGGCTCATTCTGGCTACGTAATATTGTCACGTGAAAATATAACACAGTGCTTATATCGCGTTAGAAGCTATCCTGTGTTATCTGTCTTTAATTATCTTGCTCCTCGTTGCTTTTATATTCTTTTGCTGTTTATCCACTCGCTGTGTCTCCTTTTCTGTGTTTTCACCGACAGTGCAATAATGCGTCATCATGGAAATATTTAACGAATCAACATGGCGCGTTAACAGGTAAATATTTTTGTGTATATTCGAATCAAAATAATTTTATTTCATAATCCGCAGCATGACTGACTATAATATATAATTTGTATGCTTTCCTATTCTATCGTTGTTACGTAGACTCCTTTTATATCTCTATACGTATATACACTATGGCACAAGCACTGTACCGTTTAGATGTAAGATTATTTCGTACCTGTACGACCTAATTTTTTATTTCTGAATAACATTATCGACGGTTCCGAGCTTTCTATGTTGATTAGACAAAGTCAGTGAGTAGCTTAATCACTACAATGGCATAATAATCTTTTATTATCGTTACGTCCGATTTTACTTATATGCATATCGTTGAACGTAAATCGGTACCAAGTAGAATTCAGCGATTCGTCCCGATGAGGTAATCGTTGAAAATAGCCCAGTGTATTATGGAACGATATGTATGCTGCATTACATCGTTGATGTATGTTCTCCAGGGCGATCGATCTCTCTCACACGAACTGCTAATTGTGCGCCGTCATAACTCTCCTCCACCCTCTTCAACCCTCTCCGACCCTCTCTTCGCTCCGTACACTCGTGCGACTTTCCCACATTGGCAACCCTGGCGCGTCGGTGCAGCCGACAGGAACATCCAACACAGTGAGCCATGCACGTGCATGTAGGCTATAGGGGTACATACAGATACAGTACATGTACGTACAGTTGACCATAGATATAGAAAATTACGTAGATGTAAAGAGAGGGTGGATTCGAGTACATTACACTAGGGTTGTTTACAGCGGCCACTAGTCTTTTAGCCCATTGGCGATTAACGTCTACCCCTTCACTTTGATTTATCATTTTCTGAATGAGCGAATATCCAGGTGGAAAAGTTTATTCTTTTTTTATTATCAGTCATTTTGTAGGGGGCAGGCGTATACAGGGTGTCCCATTTGAAACAGGACGATTGGATATCTGTTTAAGGAAGAGCGAGACAGCAAAATATGTCAGACGAAAGTTGTGGGGTACAAAGGGGGAAAGCCAGTGCAAATGGAATTTATGCTCCTACTATTTATGCTTTTATGTTGCAAGCATAAAGCCAGTTTATTTAAATGGCAACAATATTTTTAAACCCGCACAAGTTTTCCGTTTTATCGAGACGAATTCAGCCATACCCTATTTTATGATTTTTTTCATCGATTTTCTATGATATATCACACGAAAATGGAACAAAATGTGACTATCTCCATTCAGGCATTCTTAGGACACCTAAGCGCTCGAATATTATTTTTCACTAATCTGATCATGCATGAAATGAAAATGGTGGTAACATCGAACATCTCCTGCGATAAGTGTGCCCTGCACTTACACGTGCAAAATATGAAATAGAATATGCGCGAAAGCTTCAATAAAGATAATTATATTATGTTCCATTTTCGTGTAATATTTCATAGAAAATCGATGAAAAAATCATAAAATAGGATATGGCTGAATTCGTCTCGATAAAACGGACAACTTGTGCGTGTTAAAAAATGTTGTTGCCATTTTAAAAAACTGACTTTATGCTTGCAACATAGAAGCATAAATAGTAGGAGCATAAATTCTATTTGCACTGGCTTTCCCCCTTTGTACCCTACAACATTCGTCTAACACATTTTGCTGTCTCGCTCTTCCTTAACCAGATATTCAACCATCCTGTTTCAAATGGGACACCCTGTATATATGTATATCTATAGATACCTTGGGCAAAATAAAAGACGCGGAAACCATTTTAAGCCGTGTAGTATGGATGAGATAGTTTTTGGTTAAACGTGAGTTTTGATTTTTAGTATTATTTTTTTGTGTGCAATTTGGATAATCGTCTCCATGATTTATGAAGTTTTCTTAATTATATCCTTACTTCCTTGTCAAATTAGAGCTGAATTTTTTGTATTGTTTTTCTCGTCCTTCATTCTTCTTTTTTCGATTAATTAATGTAACCCCGCAGTATGGGCAGGGTTGCTTGGCAACCGGCTGTCTGCTCCAGTGCCCCTTCCACTCTATCCTCCTATCCCTCTTCACTGCTACACCCCCCTGAAGCCCATCCTCGGAGTTTACCGTATACGAAGCCCGGAAGCTTTATTGACCCTCCGTTCGTCCATCTGTTTGTCTGTTGCTGATCCGTCGCTCGGATCGCAATTATGATTAGCTGGTCAATTGACTTCAGCTGTTACAGTTCCTTGAGTAGATGAAAACTTTTTTTTTACTGATCAGCAGAGAAAACTTTTGTTTTTACTTGAATGAGCTCAACTAAGGTCTTGGATGACTTTTTCAAATTGGTAACCGTGTGATTGTGCAATTATATACGTACTGTAAATAATCGTCTAGTATACCCACAGTCTGGCAATATATTTTTTTTTTTTTGGTTCACCGATGGGGTTGGCGAACTCACGTACAAGATAGAAGAGATCCTGGGTAAATTTATGAAAATTTAGTCGAGACTTTCAAAAGACTGGGTTATTAGCTGCCTTATGAAAAGGGGATAGGGAGTCGCTTAAGTAGGGCGCCATGGAAACTGGAACGGGGGAAGAGATGAAACGGGAAAATACAAGGAGATAGCGTGTCAAGAGAAACGGAAGTAGCAAGGGCGTCCTCTTACAAAATTATCTTCCTTAATGTATTTATACATTTTTTAACAAAATTATAGTAAAAAAATTATCCGTTTCTCGAAGTCAAGGACTACCATTCGATAATTTATTATGAATACCTGGCGGCATTTTAATCATTCGATTTTATATTGATATAATTAAATAATACAGTGGGAAAAATATTGCAAGTAATACAAAATTTGTTATAGTTAATTGATTTTTCTTTTTGGTATCGATAACACTCGAGACTTTCGTTCTGGCTTGTGATTCGTTGAAAAACAACCTTGATTCTTCCCGCCCAGAAAAGTTTTCATCCCCCAATGGTCGGCGCCTATGAGCCATCGCAGATAGGAAAAAGTGGTCTGGGGGAGGCTGAGGAGAAACGCGAATAATAAAAATCGCCCCCATAACTCAAGCGGACAACTGGCAGGGGTTGGGCGCCTGAGCTTCTTATCTCTGTGAGGGAGTGACATTAGCGCTGCCGTGGCAATTCTCTGTACTACTTAAAGGGGCTGTCTGTGTTACCATCCGGGCTCACGTATACACGCTCATCCACAAGCAATACTTGCGCAATAAATGATACGTAAGAAGCCGACGATAAATCACCGAGTATCTGGCAATTATATCAATAACGACGACTATCGAGTATCGACGATGCGCCACGGAGGATATCTTCATTCGGTTATTTCCTTTATAACATCGACAGTCCATATATCCTTAAAAATTCGTTAATCGCTGGTAAAATCATTGAGAAATTGCTTGGAGCGAATTAAAAATTTTTATCAAAAAATTGAAATAGTATGTAAGTAGATATGATTCGTCGTTAGTCCGAAACCCAATATAGCCACTTTTTTGTCGATTATCTTGGACAGATATTTCAGTTTGAAATTCTAACAGGTATAATTGCTATGTAAATTGTGCTTGTACCGTAAAGTCATCGTTTCAGCTGTCACCTGAGTTTGGATATATCCGGGAATACTTGGGAAACTCTGCTGATATGTTTTACACCACGTGGAGACATGGAAATACGATAATTTACTACTCTATATGGTAGGTAGCATATGCAAGTGTTCTCAACTAAAGACGTTACTTCCTCCATTCTCGGACACCGCTAATACAATGGAGCTATTCATTACTCGAGCTATCTCCTCGCGAATGACTAGATAATATTATTTTATTATTAACTATGCATAAGTCAAGGCGCGTCGCGATTAAATCTCGAAACTCGTTACTTTCCCACACCTTGATTAATCCACCACCATTCAGACCAATTTCCTGGCCTCAGCCCAAACAACCTAGTCCACCCCTGGTACAAAGTCAATGTCCAATGATTTCCTAAAATTTTTCAAAGATGAAATGACTGCTGTCAACACACACTACAGTAGCTTTTAACGTCCAGCAGCCCAGTTTCCGTATCCATGTACCAAAAAGTCTCAAATTTGCCACAAACAGTAATTTCCAAAAAATCCAACGTGCTCATAGAATTTTAAGGTCGTCCTCTAATGCGCCATGTTTGAACCTCGTCTAAGACAGGTCATCAGGAGTTGATCGCAGTGGATAATCCGGGCTATCAGTGATGTCCGTCACCAAAGACTTACACCGCCTACTTGACTTGAATGACTCTAAATGACGTAACGATCGGCGAAACAGTAAATTTTCGGGTGCATTTGTCGCTGTGAGAAGCGTGTGTATCGTCTTGAGAGTATCGACGGGGGCCCCAGGTCCGCCAGGCCGTAAGGTTCCTTCGGCGAGCCCGACGGACCGCATTCTTCGCCGCGACGCGCATTGTTCCACCCGGAGCTCCTACTTCTCTTCCCTCATACTCCTACATCTTGACTCTTATTCTCCTCTCGCTCTTCCTCCTTCTACGCCTCCTGCACACCTTACCCTCTTCCATGGACTTCTTTGCTCCTTGGTAGCCCTCGCGGTCGCTATTCCAGGAGCGCTCCCTTCTTCGTGCCTTCTCGTCCCTCCCGAGCGCTTATAACAAGCCGGACTGCCTGGACTTTTACCTCGGCTTTTTTTTTCTTTCCCTTTTTTTTCCCTCTTCGGTTCACTTTTTTCCCTTTTCTTTTTCTTACAGCCGAAAAACGCCAAGCGTCGATTTATGGCTTAACGGTTGACCGGTTGCGGTCTCTTGCCTATGATTCCTTAACCGTTGACCTTCGTGTTGAAAACCCATGCAAGAATACTAGATTCCAAAAGGACCTTCCTCCACCTTATCTCATCGACCAATCCCAAATTCGACCTTGTCCTTTGGCAGAAATCGTTCTTTTTATTCACCTTTTTGTTTCTTTCTTCCCTGGCACACTCACAGGTTGCAGTTTTACCTGTTTTCGGATAATACGGTTTAAATTCTGTATAGGTGGTAAAACCACCTAACGGTGGGATATTCATTGAGCGTTTAAAACCTTGAGATTGCGAGGGCGGACTGTCCGAGGTTAAGGTTTATTTCTAATGTAAAAACGACAGAGTCAAGGATACGCTGTATAGCGGTGCGTGGGTGTATGGTGTATAGACCGTACTAGGGAATTAAGGATTTCTTGTTCTAGGGAATTTTTAACAGTGTTCTAACACTTGCTGCAAAGATATCGTAATGACTTCGAGACTCATCTATCTTATCCACATAAACCCACACACAATGTATTCACCGATGCAATTATTTACACGGCACGTGCAAATGTAACAGTGCATTACCTAACGCATTGATAAACACATACAAAGGTCATACTATTCCGGAAAGTATAAATTTACCCGATAAACAACATAATCATGTAATTGTACACTAAAAAAGTATGTCGACACACAATCGATTAGACGTTACATATTTTACCATGATTACTATGAATTTAAAGTTCTGATCTACATATTTCAAAAACAACAAACTAATGTAAATTTCAAGTATCCACCTTTCGCGTCTGTTAATCTCCATTGTACGAAGGCACAGATAATAGATTTCAATTTGATTAAAACACCATATATGGCCTAGTGGCTCCACTATGCGCTCGCACATTAATTAGAACCGAAAACCGTGAAAGGCGAGGCCACACGATATTTGGGCGTATACCCGACGAAGAAATTGAGTGGCCTTTCCATTCCATGATCCTCGGAACATGCATATAGAGTGTGTGCCAAGCGAAGTGCGTGGATCACGGATCGTAGAGCGTACACGCGCCCGCGGATTAGAGAGTTATTTGAGTCTCGGAGGCAGCCATAACTCTCCGAGGCTATTCCCGTGCCGCGCTCTCCCGCCGGAATATTTTAACATTGGGGTGGGTGGCTGCCACGACGGCAACGAGAGTTTCGCCGTGGAGCAAAGAGAGACGTGAGACGATAGTGGTAAAGAGAGCGAGGGGAAGTAGCGTCGGCGTCGGCGTCGGCGTCGGCTCTGGCCTGACTTGGTGACTAGAGGGGTCTACGTGTGTTCGGGAAGGCTTCCTGGGGTTTGAGGGACTGTGAGGCCAAGAGGAGAGGTCCGGGTGGCAAGGGGGGGAGGCGTCCGCAGTCGACGCAGCTGACAGCTGTTCCCCCCGGTGGGCCGGTCGGTAGGGAGGATTCAGCCTAGTCGCGCCCCTTCTATAATGGCTGGCTCCCTTTTCTTCCTTCCTCTATACCAGCATGGCTGGCTCTTCTAGGGTTACGTCACGACTCGGCCTGCTGTCGTACTGACGTCAGATATACCAATGCTCGTGACGTCACTGCGTAGCGGCTAGCGTAGAGAAACAGGCGGCATAGAACCTCTAGCCTCTACGTCAGGGACTGTATAGCTTGGATGTACCCAGGGTGGTGGTGCACAGGCTGTAGGAGTGAACGGGACGTTTGGCGGGATCGTTTACCCGGGATTGGATATCGTCGGTGTATGCGTGAGTGAATGCGTACCGTGTATATGCAGGTCTCTTGAGATCGGAGAGAGAAAGAGAGCGAGAGAGGGTTAGCCAGCGCCAAACGGTGGCAGCACCGTCGAAGATAGGCAGTAATCGTAAAACAAGAGTTTTACGAGGTCGAGACCGTGGCGGCGAGTGGGGTTCGGTTTACGAGCGCATAACAGGCGCGTTTATGGCCATGATCACATGGCTCGGCATACCTAAGGCTATATAACCGGCCTCCATAACCCACTGCAGGGTAAACAAATCGTAAAGCTCGGTTTCGGATTTACTAACCTCGCACAATACGGAAACCTTCCCTTCCTCGTGTACCAGTCGCGCTAACTGGGTTAAGAGGGTTCATTGCTGTGAGATCGTTGCACTTGATATCTGGCTGATTAACTCGCTGGTTAATTGGGAATGAACGTTGTCACTTTGTACAAGGGCAGTTCGTTTTCAATGTAAAAATGGAGTTGGTAGTTTTAATGGTCTAGAAAGTCATGAAATCTTTTTGATTCTTAACAACTTTTGCTGGTTTTTTTCAATTTGCTTTGGGTAATATCATTTTTTTATGTGTACTTGTACTGACCTTGACCGAGGTTTTAGAGGCAACCTTGGCCCTCCCAGGCATATTTATCTTTTGAATTATGTGCAGTGTTGAGAATCTATGCTAGACCCGTGTTTTTTCATACGACAATACAACCGGCCAGTTTTATGGAGGTTTCACCTTCACCTCGGTACTACACCTCATGCATAAATCTAACGCGTCGAGAGCCCTGCAGTAAAATAGTGGCCAATGACTTCCAGTGGAGGCTCTTCCTCTTCCGGCAATTTTACAAGCTATAAGTTCTTCCGATCAATGGGTCGTGTGGCGCGCGCACACGCATCGCTCTGTCTTTTGTGTCTTGGCTCGATTGTTCCCGCGAATACCGCCAGATGCCGGCACTGCTTTATGGCTCTGGAAATGGCCAACAGTTAACCCTTCGATCGTTTTATCTTCCATTTGCTCGTCGACGCTACTATTTCCACGTGTCTTCACAATAGTACCATAGGCAGTTTAATAAAGAGAAATCACCTTTGCTGTATTAAATAAATTAATAATTGCCTCTAAACAAATACGTTAAATCTGATCAGTATTATTAAAAATATTGTATAACTTTGACAAGGCTACATTATTCTAATCATCTATGTATCGCTATCTTAATTACTATCATCATGCATAAAACACTGTATATGTTAGAGTGCACTTAGATTGAATTTATCGCCCTCTGCATAGAACATCTATTTTCCCAATTATGACTTTTAAATATCTTATTTCTATTTCTCTTCCCTGAACTCGAGTCGCACGACAAAACAGTCTCCATGGGTGTGCGAATACACAGGATCTCCAGGAACACAAAAGTAAAGCAGAAGCTTGTCTTGTGTTTACTCCCATGGTAAAGTAGCGTTATTAGAATCGCGTCCAATTACACTTTTATCCTCAAGCTAATCTCGCGGAATACACGGGGTTATTGTAACAGAGCGAATTTTAACTCTCTCTCGGTTGGTGGGCGAGGGTGGCGCATAGCCGGGCAGAGAGAGAAAGAGAGAGAGAGAGAGAGAAAGAGTCCCAGGGGTGATTTATTCGAGTTAATTCCAATTCCATTGGAGCCCGCGAGGTAGCGGGAATGGACGCTCGGCGGGTGTGTGAGCCGGGGGTGGATATTCTTATGCAATTTGCCAGAAAGGTTCAAGAACCCGGGAGATCCCGCAATTTATCTTGCCTTATGTTACGCCGAGCCAAGGCAACGGAAGATAGATGGCGTCACTGCTTCTAACCCGCCTTGCGCCACCACCACCTTCGTCGGCGGCAGCAGCAGCAGCAGCTCTTCTCGAACCCCCTGGAAGTCCCATACTCCTATCCACCCTGCGACCAGCCCTCCCAGAGCCAATGAGGGACGACCGCGGTGGCCATCTTGGATGGAGAGTTATTGAACGAAAAAGATGAGTAAGAAACTTGTTATGGGGGTGCTTTCTCATGGCCTTGTATTGGTAATACTATATATATACCTACCATACTATACCGCACTGCTCCTGTACTAGTATACTAGGTAGTACTGCTGCCAGTGGGTGCTGCTCGTGATGGCGGTGATGGTAGAGGGGCGTTCGCGCTATATTGATCAATTGCTTTGCCGTGCTTCGCACTACTTTCCAGCCATAATGTACAATGCTGCCATACCAACGGGGGCGACTCAACGCCGAGAGTTGCGAGCTCAAGTGAGAGTAATTATAAAACAATTAGCCTCTGGTATGTCAGTCGTCTTTTTTAATGCTGCGTGTATACCACCTTAAGGGGATTTAATAACTCAACATTGTACGGGTAATTTGCTTCGTACCTACAATGCGTAAATACCAGTACGAATACGTCGATTCACCTACGAATAAAGTTATTTTCTTTTATATTAGACAATACAGGAATTCTCGGAGCAGTTAGTGTTATCTTACCTTTTTTTTTCAATTGTATGCCAATTGTTCTTCAGAGATTTAATGTGTCGTATTTTGTATTCCCGTGTGGGATTTCTTCATATGAATTTAGTGTGTTGTGTCCTTTCTATTTCCATTCATATACAACGAATGTGCTTGTGTAACATTACTTGGTGGCTCAGCTTACAAAATACCTTTTGTTATGCCGCACCCCTGTTCATCGATAATAATTCATTATTATTATCATGCAAATAAATCCACTGTGTTTCTTACCATTGTCTAGCAATAAGATATGATTGATATGCCTGCACGTCAAGCGGTCACGGCCAATATTAGGCAGTAAAAAGCCTCAGGTTCTTGTAGAAATTTATGGAGAAAGATACTAATCGAGCGTAATGTTACCGCAATCCATTGTGTCTTGTCCGGATACACGTATACACGGTGGACCAAAGGACTTTCACTATTAGCCAACCATATGCATTACCACCCTGCAGTAAATTTGCCCCTTCAAGAATTCACAGACGAGCGGCTTACGTGATGTAAGCTGTATCTAGCGTGGAGTATTCGTATGTGATTCCTATATGCTGAAACTCCTGCGCAGCTCACCAATGTCCCACGAAGTTCCCGGCAGTAAATCCTGCAAGGGGAAATCGATTCTGGGAACAGCAGTCATAGTCATTATATATCGTGGAACACTTGAGAAAACACAATCAGAAGTCCGAAAGAGGTTTATCTCATGGCGTAATTGTGGAAAGCCCATAGACAATGGAATCGAGAAATTTTCTAGGAAATTGGGTATGTGGGTTAATCCCCATAGAGTCGTAAGAGTGAGTAAACTAGTGTTTCGTCGTCGAGGGCGCCACTACAAGATAATGAATTTTTGTCGCGCAGAGAAGCAGCGATGACTGTCCATAACTATGTGGACATGGGTGGCCCACGTTTCCGTTTCACGTATGCCCTGCGCATTCGTAATTTATGGGCGCGAGGTGTCGCCTAACTAAATTTCGCGCTGTGTTCTCTACGCGTCGCGGCACTTCGACGTTCACAGCAGTGCCGAAGCACGAGGTTCGTTCGTGAACGGCCTAACAACGGGGCAATTAGCTGATGCCAAACGTGAGCGCTGCCATTCTCTAACTTGCATATAAACATTCGTCAAGGAAGTTACTAACCTGATAGGGTAGACGTTAACGATGCTCCACGCATGCCATTGTACTTATACGATCATCCGTTGAATGCTTTACCTAAGTTCATCTCTTTGCAAATACTCACCCCCTACGATGCAAAGATACGTTGAAACAATTCCGTAAATTGTCCACGCGTCCTTGGATGGGTAGTTCTACCGCGCTTTTCTTCATCGCGCTTACAAGTTTCACGATGTTTCCGATAGATGGCCACGCTTCTAGCGCCATCTAAGAGTTAACCGTAGAAACTGATAGTCACCACGTGCGCGTACCCCACCATACGATTCAAACAGTAAAAGTGGGGATAGCACCAAGTGGGTTGCTTGCTAGTTTACTGGTTAGCATGGCAGGGAGCGCCACGTGAGCAATGATGGAACGAGTAGGGGAAGCACCCACGCCTGCCACGGCGCAGAATCCCATCGATCATTCCAACGTTTCTCCATGTTTCACGCCGCCGTGTTGCACCGTATAGTGCCGTCGAGACGCTACCTCCTTGCTAGAACGCTCTCTTCTCAGGTCCACCCTCTCACCCACTCTGCCATTACTCCCACTCCACCTCCCACCATTCTGACGGCATTCCCCCCTATTTCCCCCGTGACCGCCCTCTTCTTCGTCAAGCCCCCCTCTCGCCGTTCTGATACCGCGAACACCCCCCACCCCCGTGAAATTGTGACGGTTCGGCGGGCAATGCCGACCGACCATCACGAGGCTTACCTTCCTATTATATTTATGCTGCGGCTCGCGGCCGGGACGGTTTACGGTGACTCTCTTTCCCTTTATGCACCTGTTTCTCATCTTTATTCATCCCCGTACGCTGCCGACATCCGCGTGCCACTTGGTTCTACGTGGTTTTCGCGTTCAGTGTACCTGGCCAGCGAAACGTTTAACGTGCTGTTTGCACCACGTGCCCAGAGTGCGTCCAATAAGTGCGCGAGTGTGTCGCTCTTGGCCAATAGGATTATAGGATGCTGTTACACGGCCGAATCTACGTTATCAGGAAGAGATATCACCGACTGGAATTCAGTGTATGATCCCGATTAGGAATTTTGGATACTTGAGGATTATAGAACAATTGGTAAATTAAGTCTTGTTTACTCCTTCCGTTAATGTCTTCACTTTTCAATTTTGTTATTCGACAAAGATGATTGTCATTGTTTGATTGACATTTAGCGTTGCTGCTGATACTGGGGGGGTTGGCATGGTAACTTGCAGCAGTGAGATTTCGGTACGGTTTCAACGAACATTTCTGTAGACGTGATACAATTTATTTTTTTTAAATTGCCCCTTCGCGAACGCACCAGGAACCGGTTCGTACACCTGAGAAAATGTCGGGATGAATATCGAGAAATATTATTCGTGTGAATTATCGCGCGAGCGATACCTTTTTCTCGGGGTTTAAATTTTATCGCGGTCATGTTAGTCGTGACAACGATACGATCTCTATTTTATCGACATGCTAAGTGAAAGATATTCGTAGTACTTTTTTTAGCGGAAAAAATATTTTTAGCAAGTAAAATGACGAGTGAAGCGATTACCACTCGGCTCTATCTTAACACATTACGTGTTTACTTGTTGGAATTACATGATACGTGCATGTTCCTACAATTGCAGAGAGAGAGAGAGAGACAAACAATAATGCAATGCGGATTAAAGAATAAAATATTTTTTAACGCACTTACATATCGCCATGACTTTGCTGTGCATTATATTTGTTTAAACGTTCAAACACAATTTATCACACTTACAAGATAATTGTAAAAGCGATGACGCATTTACTATCAAACTTTTTTTTTACAGATTCCCAAAATATCGACAGTGAAATCCTATCAAACACTCGATTTTATGAAGTTGTATTTTCACGAATAAAGAAAAATAATAATCCATTATTTCCACATACTCTGCTAACCAGCCAATTGATTGGTACGTACCGAAGCGTCCGTGGGTACAATTTTCAATTACTCATAAAATTGACTACGGCCGTATACGCAGCGACGATAAATTCTCATCGGTTCTTGAGAACCAATACGTCAATGGAAACTCGTTAAAATAGTATCAAGATTAAAATATCAGAAAAGTTTAATAAAGATTTCAAAGCCTGTCATACACAGCGTGTGATAATAAACGATTGATGGATTGTACCATTTATTTGATTATTTTTCCATTAAATAAATAATCACCGTTTGCGATACACTACCATGAGACACTAAGCATGCTTGCATATACGGGAATCAAGAAACAGCCAATCCAAAGTATCTAACCTGCAACACCGACAGAGTCGTATGTATCACGTTTTTCTGTATATACGCGATATATTATTATACCTTGGCGTATATAAATTACGCGCGTAACACGCGTAGGGAAAGGTCGGTTATGTCGGGCCACCAGGTAAATCGAAGCACGATTAAAACGCAGTGTATTTAATCGCGTCACGATTTATCGTTTTATAAACCAGCCGCCGAGCATGAAAGGGGCGACCGAGAATTCCTGTTTAGTTACTTCAGATTCGTTTTATTCGTATTTATAACGGGTCGCTCTTTAAAATCAGCTCCACTCTGTCTTAGGGAAACCTATTCAGTACGTGCGTATATCATTCGATTGATTCTAACGGTCTTTAAGTCTACCGTGTTCGGAGATGCTGCATCAATTGACTACTCATCTCATTCGATACATTCCTTTACGAAATACTTCACCTTTTGGATACTTGAAAAATATATTCTACGTGCAGATTTTTCGCATGCAATAATCACTGCAACTATTTAATTTGCAGTCTGCTATATCGGTAGCGTTAAAAATATGAGTGTCGAACGATTTAATTTCGGAGCATCTTCTCGTTGCTAAGATACTTGCTGGAGGAATTGCAAGACTGTCAAAAATTGATAAATTATATTACTGATAAGACCGCGAAAATCATCATGCAACTGGCTCGTTAAAATGGATGGATGGGTTACTAGTTCGAAAAGAAAAAAAAATTTCGAGTCATATCAAATGAAATGCACATACGATATTACGTCACATTTTGACTGCACATTAATTATAATCACACGACCTGTATTTGATATATTTTTATGCGTCAGGTAATCCGACACGGAATATGCCTTGTGCTTATGTGCGTGTCATATACGTGACTGGAAATATTGCGAATATTTACGTTTGTGTATATATATATATATATTTCTAGGGGATTGTAAATCATATGTCTATCTATATATGTATGTGCGTATAATATGTACTCGACGTAACGGTTTGTAATTTATTGTTTCAGGTAAGTGACGTTGCGCCGCCCCAAGGCCCGCATTGCGCATGCGCACATCCTCCTTTCTCTACGTAATGTAAGCACCTACATCTTATTGCCGTAATGTCAAAATCTCATATGATTTCTATACCGACGTTATCGCTAACGAGAGTTACGTTTGATAGCATATACATATATGTTCTTATGTTATTTTCTTCTTTTTCGTAAGCTATATATTACTTGTGTAACTATACACTCAGCGAAAACAAATGTCTCTTATTCCTTTTGCATTGTATACTTGAAGGATACCGCCACCTGTACAAGGACTGTGTGGCAGGGATGGCGTCGACGTGCTTTTGCTAAATTGAATATTTTGAAATATATACCCACTCGATGAGTCACGCGCAACGTGCACGACTGCAGTTGCCTTAGGCGATCTGCACTATAATCTATCGAGACCTGCGTAATACGTACTAAGAGATATAATTTTTTTATTGCATCCAATTCGCTGAAAATTTCTATTCGCATTGAAAATTGTGAAATTTTCATAAGAACTGTGTTGGTTTTAAAAAATGATGATATATCCTGAGGGTGGTTTTTGATTTTTGGTATTTTTTTTTTTTTTTTTTAATGTATGCCTTGGTACAGAAAGTGGGAAAGCATGTCCACCAATTCGTGTATACGTATATTAAATAGAGAATCGCAATAAATTATATTATCGTAGCGGAATATACAAACTCCGACGTGCTTCAAGACCAAGATAAAACACGGAGCGAAGAAACGGTACAGGTGTAAACGGGTTTAAACGAGGTGCGGTTATTAGCGAAGCCTGCGGGAGGGAGGTCCCTGGAAAATAAGAAAATAATAAGCTCGGTGGGTCGGCGTAGCCTATGGCTGAGCCGAGAAATCCTCGTCAACCGACCGAACGAAGATAGGCCACACACCGGCGGCTTGTAAAACACGCGGCGAGATTAAATGCTTCATTAATGTGATTAAAGTAAAAAGCTGCTTGAGTAATGAGACGCGGTTAATCATCTGCCATCCGACAACGCTGCCAGCAAAGAACCCCCTACCGCCATATTCTAGATTTTTTTTAATTCAACCTTCTCTACGTCCATAGTTGTATTCTGGACCTAGACCCGGGTCACGTGAGTTCAATTTCCATGTCATTTAAAAAATTGGACAGACAATTGGGCACCCACGCTGATCCGTCTGCCACATAGTACTTGGCGGCTATAAGGAATCTACCCGTGAGACATAATAAAAATTGTATAGCTGCAGGATTTGGAGTTACTCCATCGCGTTCCACTATAGCTGTTCCCTCTGATCTCGCATACCGCAGAAGCTTTGCTTTGCGGAGCTCACACGACTACGTGAATACGGTACGTCCGAGGCTTCTCCTGGACGTTGTTGAACTTTTACAATTTCTTTAAAACCACCCAACGGACATCTGCGTCCGCAATGAAACCTCAGCAACGGATGCAACTGGGTAGTACCGATAGAGCTGCCATCGTCTTGCCATACAAACGTCCTCCCGATTACAGATGCGACTGGGCTCTTTTCTTTGCTAAACGCAGGCTTGGGAATCGGCGTCGCTGTTAACGTCACGGGTGTGCGAACAGGAGAATCTTTTTTTTCCCATCTTTATGTAATATCAGAGAATTCACGTCGACTTTATCCCACCAGTCTCGTACGCATGGGTAAATTTGTGCATTTAAAAAAAATTATTCTAATAATTATTGCGTTAAGCTTACAACGCAGTTCCAATTACATCCTTACCAAATAATAACAACGGCATCGCAGGACCGATGATTCATAAGTCAGATAGGTCCCAGATATCGTAATGCTCGTGAAGAGAAGTTGGTCGCATAAGCAGAAAGAAGGAGAGGGTGTCTCAAAGTGAAGTAGTAGTAAGGGTATCTAAGATACGCGGATCTACAACATTGCAACAACTTGCAAGGTGCGGGTCTTGACGCAAAGTGCAGGCAGATGCGATCGCCGATTATGCACTTACGGCGTTACCGTATATATATGTATAATCGGGCCCGTATATACGTCGGCTTGTAGGTATAGGCCGGCAGGGCTACGAGAGCAATGCATCTTCCACGTGACATCAGGGCCCGCACTAATCGCGCGACAATCTTCCCTGGGTCCAGAGAGAGACGAGGACG
The DNA here is from genome assembly GCA_030142595.1 of Trachelus iudaicus. Classification (NCBI taxonomy): domain Eukaryota; kingdom Metazoa; phylum Arthropoda; class Insecta; order Hymenoptera; family Cephidae; genus Trachelus; species Trachelus iudaicus. The sequence continues at coordinate 1,437,575 of JARQTH010000591.1, forward strand.
ACGCGAAGCAAGGGAACCAGCGAACTCGTAGTCGCCGTCGTCGCCAACTACGACGAGGACGTAGCCGAGGAAGCCATGGCCCCCTCCTCCAAGACAAGGGACCTAGCGGAGATCCTACTGCGAGGACCTAAGGCCCAACTCACGTATCCCTACTCTCTAACCACCTTCTCACCGATATCTTCGCCCTCGCGAACAAACGACAATCGTATAATTAGGTGTCCCGACGAACACTACACAATATCCGAAGGAAGACACATTGGTTTCAGGTTATACAGGCTCTTTCACTCGGTTGATATCATCGCGTATCTCGTGCTAGTCGAGGGCAATGCGCCTTGTTGTCGTCAGGCGCGTAGAAACCCGGTAGTACGTATTACGATAAAATGGGGTTGCGCCATCGTGGAGAGGGAACCCACGTAAGGACGTGGAAAGGCTAGGGGAACGTTGAGAAAGGTAGAGAGAAAGGAATGGTGAGAGAGACTCAGGCTAGCAGTACTGCAGGAAAAGGCACGTAATGACGCACGCGACCTTTTCCACAGTCAATGTTAACAATAGGAGATTTCCTTTTTTTACGTGAGGAGCCGATGCCGTGTCGCGGTTGACCTTCGAGCGTTAAATTCATCTTGTAAGCAACAACGTTGTGACGCAAGCTGGCCCGGCTGGTTAGAACGAAGAAATAATATTCTCAATAAAAGAAACTGGCTCTCGTGGAGATGGGGTTTGTTGTTTTGGTAGCGATCGACGACGGACGGCACAGTCTGGCTCGGTTGGTAATTCCAAGACGTTTCCGGCCAGGGAACATCCGCCTTGTGGCTCGCACGACTGTTTTATGAAATGTTGACAGCAGTCCGAGCGACGTGTAGGTGTATGATTTTTTTAATTTTCTTTTTTGTTAAAGAGAAGAAGTGCCCCGTTGCTCACGTAAATTTATTTCTGCTCCTCGCCTCGTCCACCTTTTTAGGCGAGTTTCAAGCGTTGACTCTCGTAACAAAGGTTTGGCCACTCTTTTCTACCAATAGGAGAGTGCGGAAACCGGCAGCTGCGGTGGCGCCTCCTATCGTGCGGCAATCCCGATACCTATCTATCGAACGAACCTATGCTACGTCGACCGCACACAGCAAGCAAACCTGTAATTTATCCCTGGCGGCCGCCTACCTTCCCACTCCAATAATGATTATAATTATTGTCTCCCCTCTAAATGGGGGGGTTTGATAATTATCTTACGTATTTGTCGGCTCCAACATTCTCCAAGCCGACTGCTCGTTCCTCGAATTCGATAACGCGATCGCGAAACGTGTACGTGGGACTATTTAAATTCACAGGAACAAGGTCGCTATGGTTATCCACCTTTATGGTGGTGTAGTTGCCTAGCATGTGGGTATAGTTACGCATTTATTTTACGGTAAGTCATTTTTTCGACTTTACCCTATAGGTCTCATTTACGCTGAGATCCGTAAAACCGATACCTACGGGCATGCACGGAATTACTTTTTGCTAAATTCAATGAACTAGCGTCGTAAAAGACACGTGGTATAAATAAAAATTTTATGTCCCAATTACTTAAGAGTTTTGGTCGTATACACGTTCCACGTTAATTTGTCACTTTTCAATCAGCAGCGAATTAGCCTCGAGTTTCAGAGACTTTCTAGAGTCTACGTGGCTGTATCTTTCTCTTTCTCACGGCTCTCTTTGACTTACTTTATTTTCTTTCATCTTTTCCCTCCTCGTCCTCTTTTGCCTTCGCGCTTTCTTACTGCGCGCGACGATACCTCAAAAAGAAACGACGACCAACGCCCAGGCCACTTTGGCTGACGTATAATTAATGAATCCGCGTAAACCGCGCGACCTTTGGAACTGAATAATATTTAAATTATAATAAACATAACATACACGTCGTCCAGTGGCTTATACGTAGGTTACGACGTATACCGAACCGGATGGGCTAATGCGTGCGCGACACGACACCTTTTCGAAGCCGAATCCGACAACAGTGCTTACCAACACGCTACATCATTCCAGGAGTGTCGAAAGCTCATTTGAATAAACAAGGGAACCGAGTAGTAAGGCGAGATATGTAAGGGAGCTGAGACCACCCTTATGGCCACCATGCGAGCCTTAGCCACCGAATTCCAATTACCTGCGAAAGGGCATTCCATTTTGAATCTCATTTTACGAATTTTCGTAGCTACATTGACTATTGTCTCCACGTTGTCTGGAGAAATTTAATCAAGTAATTGTATTATTTAATTTTAGAACATACGAGGCTCGTCGAATGACAATGCACGGTCTGAAGGTAGCGCCGGACTTCATTATTTTGAATTTCTCTAATGGAGCTACCTTCGGACGGTGCGTTAAGCGTTTTGAGGTTACAGTGGATTCTTGCATAAGTAAACTTTTTTTCTGGGTCTTACAGGATATGTCGAAGAGTTAATTATGAGTGGTTATTATTCATTTTACCGCATTTAACTCGAAGATATAAATTGCGAAGGAACTTGTGTTCGGACACGGACTGTGAAGACGATTAGATACGTTATGAAAGTAACCATTAAAAGATCTCTTGAATTAGGTATGAGGAAAGACGTTTCTTTATGGCACCCTTGAGTTTCCATCGGGTGACTTTGTGGGGCAGAGTAAAGTTGGGTGTAAGATAGATAATTACGTGGTTAATGGGCCCATATAATTGAACATGAGTGTTTGCGGTCCTGGTGGGAATAGCGTGTCGATGATGTTGAAAGCTCCTTTTTTTAATTTTTCATTAAAAAAAAAAGAACATACGTTTAGGCAGGGACGACGTAGAAAGAAAATAAACGAAAGAGGATTTAGGATATTTTTGGGTACATCGAAATAACGATGATATCGCATTTTTATAGTTAGTCTGGCCATGCGAGTAAAATTAACGTACGAGATAGCTTGTGATAGTTTCGCCGGTTTTCTTTCTATGCAAATTTTTACGACTCTGTCATACAATCGTGTCGCAATAACCCGAAATAATATTTCGTTATCCAAAATACAGGCACTATGGCGGAGAGGTAGCTTCGTGCCCGGCCACCTGCGAGTAAGCTGGGAGCGTCACGACGCCGCCGTCGCGGCGAGTTACGACTACAAATCACGCGATTCGTAATTGCTACTAGCAACTACGCGATTTCGCATGGGTCCCCTCTCTCTCTCTCTCCTCTCACTCGTCCTCTAGTCATTCTCCGACTCTCTCTCTCTCTCTCTCTCTCTCTCTCTCTCTCTCTCTCTCTCTCTCTCTCTCTCTCTCTCTCTCTCTCTCT
>JARQTH010000591.1:1440946-1469798 GCA_030142595.1 Trachelus iudaicus
TCTCTCTCTCTCTCTCTCTCTCTCTCTCTCTCTCTCTCTCTCTCTCTCTCTCTCTCTCTCTCTCTCTCTCTTGCATGTGTGCATGGAAATCCATAAACATTGATTGCTTCGGCTTCCACTTCGCTACCGAAACACGGCATGTATATACAGTCAATCGATCCGCGACAAGTATTTATAAAACGAAATAAAATCTAGTAGCAAAGGAACAAGGAAGTATACGTAACGATAAAAAAAAATGTCCAACGCAGAAAACCCAGGAACGACAATATAACGAACACCGAAAAACAAGTAGAAGACTCGTGCGAAGTGAAAGAAAAGTACAAGAGGCGGTAAGCGTCGTTAACCTTTAACTGATCGTCGTGGAGTCCCGGCGAAGGGCGTCCCGGTCGTGGCCCACTCCCGGCCCCGTGAGTCAGTCCTGCATAGCTGTAAATGGCCGCGCGGAACCGTCGTAGCGGCCGCACTACTGAGCATTGCAGTTTCTGCGGCTATATATTACGCCACGTCCGCGTACTGGGTATTACTTTACTTCCCCTTGCATATATACATATATATATATATATATATATGTGTGTAGCCAACCCCAGGACAGGCATGCACGCGCGTTGGTCCTTCTCGTTCCGTACGGCCATCTCCACCGCGAGAGGCGGTACGCTAAAAGCATTCCCCGCTCTCGTCGTAATTACGGATATATAGCCAGGGTAGTTCCGAATCGAAGAACACTCGCCGAAATGAGCTGGAATTGACCAGCAAACAATAATAGCCAGGATCGCTCGAGGAGGAGGTGTAGCAGTAGGTTCCCTTCCAGGATACCCTGGCGCAGGTTGCAGTGCCTGAACAAGGGAGCGGCGGAACAGGGCCCATCCAACTCGTGCAACTTCCCTCTTCGCTCCTCGCCCTTTCCCTGCCCACCAACTTCCTCCATGGTTCCTCACTCTTATCCTGGTGTTCGTCTGTCGGGAGGGACACGAGCTACCTCGTGTGTATAGACGCACACGGCTGGAACGTGAACCCCACTGAGAGAACGTGTGGGTGCCTTCTGACTTGGTGTGCTTCACGTTTCCCTCGCCTTCCTTCCTTCCTTCACTTCACTATGCTATCGCATCAACATCGCACTTCATAACCCTGCAGTGTTTCCGCGCGTCTCGATCCGCCGCTACCTTCCGCCCTTACAATCGGTATTACGTTTCGTTGGCTACTTTTCTTGTACACTTGTGGTGCGTGGATCGAGATCTTGGGAGGGGGTAGTTCTTTTAGTTTTTTATATATATATACATGTATATATAGAATGGAATGCGAAAGGGCTGTCTTTCCTTAGTTTCGGATTCTTCGGGGGGTCGCTGTGCTGGTTTCCGTAACGCGGCTCCTTCCCGTGGTATTTGACGTTTGAGGATCTGAAAAAATATATATTAGTTTAGTTGTTTGTTGGTACGGTGGCGTCTTTTTGGTTTGGATCGTGAGGGGGAATTTTTGACTGCTGTGGCTGGGAGTGGATTTCAGGTTTGTGTGGACAGTGCGACGGATTCTTTTTGCTAGTGTCACTTCTGAGTAGGTGATTATAGACTTTACATTTTTTTTATATTGGATTATTTTAGGCTGTTTATGCTTTTGGAGTATCAGTGAATTTTTAAATTATCTTCAAATAACGTTTATATACTCAATGATGTCGCATCTGTGTTGATCTCAGAAGTGCTCGGTAAGTTTTTCACAAAATATTATACAATATTGTATTGTTCTTATATAGCCTCTTTTTTTTCATTTCCAGTGCTATTTTAAGGTGCTGTCTAAAAATTTAGTCCGGAATCTTATCTGTACACGCGAACAATTTCAGAGTTTACCTTCGCGCGAATTCCTACGAATACCTATACTGTTCAACATTTCTTGGTAGAAGTAATGTTCTTAATATTTCCACGAACATTTCATTGAATTCACTAGGAACGCAGGCACCCAAACGACAGACTTTATTCAATGATCATTCGTATCCTCACAAGCACCAGAACTACGTGATCATTAAAACCCACAATAGACCGTAATCGTTATGCGTCTGGCGTAACAGAAAGATTTTCGTTTAACGGGAAAGAACACTTCCAAAGCTGCTTTAGTCCGATCACCATGTGTTACGAAGAGCTTATAAAAAAAAAAACCCATATAACGGCAGGTAGTCAAGATCGGTATGCCGGATCGGACGATAATACCCCAAACCTTTTAACGGCCGAAATTTCCGGTAAGGCGCGAGCCGCAACATGAACGCCACGAGGATCCAACTACCCCAAGAAAGTCAGAAGCTGTTCCTCCAGCCGTAATACCTCGGATCAAAACGAAATTGCGACGATCCCGGAGGGCTCTCAAGGAATATCTAGAATTCCCACAAGAAATTCCAGACCACGAGATTCATGGCGCGGACGGTGCTGGCTACACACGTAGTACAGCATAGTCAATCGAAAATAGAGCGCGCGAATAATCGAATGACACGTATTTACAAGACTACCGAAGTCAAGAGTCTTTTCTGGTGCTTGATTTTTTTTGGTCTCTTTATCTCGGTCCTTACATGAATTTTTTTCTTTTTCACGTCCTTTTATACTCTGCCACAACCCCGCGTTTTTTTGAACGTCGTTAAATTCATTCCAGCCTCGAAGCGTCGTGTCAGTAAATCAAGTAACACGCATTCCCGTCGTTCCCGAGTGAAGTTCCATTTTTATCCTGTAGGCGAATTCCCTTTGAAACATGGACGAATCAAGGTGAGGCCCCTTTCGGTAATTTGCCCTTAGGTCCGTGGGTGGTGGTTACTCAGGTTCTCATTCCGGACTGCAGGATTGGTCGGATGTCTGACAGTTGACGGATGACGAGGCGGCCTTTAGGATTCCTTCTTTTCTACGCCCCTGGACTACGGGGCGCGCTCCTGGATATCCCTTTGGTTCGTCCTGGCATCGCCATTATATCCTCGGCAGGTTCACGTGCACAAGGAGGCATAACGGGATCATTATCTGAAATAGGTGCATACGTAGGGTCATTCTCTTTTTTTTTTTCCTTTACTTCTACAACTCGGCCGAAACAAATCACCGGATCGGAGGTGTTCCCGACCGAGAATCGAGGTCGTTGATGCTTCAACGAGATAAACGCTCTCATCCTCTCCCCTTCGGTGCATCGCCAAGATGCGAATCTTCAAGTCCGTGGTACCGGCCGCGCGCCGCTATACCAGACGCAGGACCCGCTTCGCAACGCCTCGCGCAATTTATGGGAAATCTTCGTTGCCTAGCGCCGGCTTTGAGTATCGCGCAAACCTCGTGTCTCTCGCACCTTACGCCATTATCGTCGCGTTTATCTTACTGTGCGTTGACGTCTGCGCGATTCCTTTTACGAGAGATCTTGTGCGAATAATTGCGAAATTTGACGTCGGCGTATACTCGAGAATCAGTAAGAACGCTCAAATACTTACACTTGGTGTCATCTTAATATAGGATTTTTGGTAAATAAATGTTAATTTTTGTTTGTTTGAAGATGGTGGAGATTGTGGACTATTCTAGAAATGGAGTTTCGGTTTCTTGACACGTGAGGGAAGACTTTTTTTTTAGACTTAAAAGGAACGGCTTTTTATTTCATTGATTATGCCGTGTCTCTAGCATTTCCGCGAAATCGGGATACACGAGGCACTTTTTGGTGGGGTTTTTACACGATTCCGAGACACGTGAGAAAACAGGCCCGACTAAACAGCCTTGTCCACTGATGCGATAAAATCTGCCGTCGAATCCGGTATGAAGGAACGACCGACGCGGACTCAACGTCGACCATAAAACAGTTATGTGGGCTAATTGGCCTCCGCCGATCTCTCCCATAGCCGTGATCTCCGTGTTTCTTTTTTACTTTTTTTCCTCCATATCATTTTTTTTTCATTTAATCTACCACTTATAATTTCCTCCAACCTCGTCCTCGGATGAGTTACAGCATCCGCAAATGAGCATTACTACCTGTCCATTGGTAACTACATTGAACTATACTGTTCATTCCGAACGGACTCAAGCGCTCCATAACCAAACTGAAAATCAAGAACCAGCCTCCGTACCAAGTCCTCCTATCCAGCCTCCAGAGAGAACGTGCCGTATCGAATCGGCGGTTTCTAGCAGGCAGCTAATTCGTCTCGCCGTTTCGAAACTCAAGATTCGAGAGAGAGATACCATATCCAAAGGACGACGCCATTCCGTGTGGGCAAACCATATATTCCAATCCAACTGTACTTCATTCGAAATTCCACCAGCTGTGGTAATACTCCCTTCGAGAAAGATATACAGAGAAAAAAAAGCAAAAGAAGACACGTACCACTCACCGTAGCCATAATTTATCCATCTATCCAATATCTCACTATGCAATCCGTTCTCCATGGGTATATCGTACGCTTCCATGAAACCTCATCGATATTCCATCTGTAGAGGCAATTTCACGCGATGATCGCATACCTTACCCATCAACAGTAACACTCTCTGCTGTTTCTTATTGTTCGTGTGCCAGATCGGACGTTCCTTCACGTTCCTCGCGTTCCCCGTGTCTAATAATGGAGCTTGGCACCTTGATGGTCCGCAATGAGGACCACCCAAATGATCGTAACTCGCGATTCCCGTATCGCGACGGCTGATTTGTATTTACGAGAGCGGAGAGTAGGTCGACCGGGTTGATTGATAAGCAGAGCTACGCGCTTCGTGGACGAACGCTCATGGAAAAGGCAACACGACCGCCCGCGCTGTCTGCTACTTAAGGCCGATACACATACCGCCCCGCCTTTCTTACATCGTGCCATTGCCTTTTATGTCGCATGGTAAACAAAAGTCGCCGATGTGCTATTCGCATATTGCCGAGATGGCGCTGCGATCGGATGCGGGAAACGCGGGAAGTACTTACAGGTGAGAACCGAAAGGACTCGTGTTTAGTTGGTTAGTCTACCGTGCGCGGTGCTCGTGATGCCTTTTGAATTTTATTTGTATCACTGATCTGAAATAATGAAAATTGTGCACTGTGGTAGATGCCTTGGTAATGTTAATGGCAGGTTGTGATTGATTTTTGAAGACTCTTTTTCAAGTGGCATATATCCGTCGAAGATTTTTTCTTTGTTTTGGAATTGTCAAGTGTAGCAATTGTGGTTTGTAGTTATTTATTTATTCTATGGTACATCTAAGAGTCGATATACAGTCAACGATAGAGAATGTGATATTATTTTTATCGTTACATTAATCGTTATTGCACGTCGTCGCAATCGTAAAATTACTATGCTTACGGAGAACTAATTCCTATGATATCCCAATGTTTTCGTTTTGCTAAGAGTAACGTGACTCAAACACACGTGGAGACACTTCCAGAGCGTCTCGCGCACCTAATTATTCATTCGATAGGTATTCCGCGCAGTTCCATGCATACGATATACGTGCATCGCCTGATTATCACGCAGTTAAATGGTTTCGTCGATTAAAAGCTCGTTAGGCGACACACGCCCTGCTGTTTGCAAATAGCGAATTCACACCGTGGACATGTCCAAATTATTTCCGTACAAATCGTAGTGAAGCCAATTTAAAGAAAAAAAAGTACCCATAATATTTTGTGCCCCATCGAAAAGTTAGATTCCTAGATAATTCGCGACAGATGAAATTTTCGGAATTCGCGCAACACGTTCACGCGGCAATCCACTCGAAAGGTTATGTAGAAACTGTTGACGGTGGCTGGAGGGTAAAAAATGCGTCGGATACGATCAGTACGCACGGGTCGGTTATGGTGCAATACGCATGGCTCTTCCCGCCAAACGATTCGGGGCCACCTGGAGAATTTAAGAGGAACCATCGAGCGACGATAGTTGCCGCAGAACCACGGCAGATGGCGCATCGTGTCATCCGGTGCTGGAGAACCTTCGGGATACAGCTGTTTATGTGCTGCCACCTTTCGCACCCCTCGTAAAACGTTGAACGGCACTGACCTACGCATGTCCCGGCACCATCATAACATTACCAACACCATGGTAGCTCACGATTTATAGCCCGTATCTCGGCGCGGCATCTAAACGATTATTTGCCGTTAAACGTAAACGGCTTATAAAAACGGTCCTGCATAATAGAGTAAATATAGGCTCGATGTTTCCCTGGCTGAATTTATAGATCCACTTATATCGATCGGTTCGAGCTATCAAACAATATTTAACGCTTAAGGGTATACGAGTTACTTCGACTTTACGTTCACCTACGCGAGGTCGACGTCAACCTTTTTCGCAGGTTCCCTCGCGAATACGTGGGAACTTCGTAAGCGTGAAAATGATCTATTTTCAGTGTGTTAATTATCATTTAAAATAATTGGTAATTACTGTTTTCGAATATAACGATATGGATTACTGATACGTAGTTATACGTTTGATGTTAAGGGTGCTGGTTTACCTGTGACTTTTGTATCCGGTGCTGTGCACTATTTTGTTATTGAGTAAAAAAAAATATGAAGTGACTCCAATTAAAAGTTGTAATTAAACAACATGAACGATTATCGTAATTATGTGCATCCGCAATCCTTGTTATCGGCTTTGCTGATTATTTATGCCGCGTTTATCGGAAACTGATCGAACATCTATGAGGAGCAATTATTTATCAGTCGTATGCGCCGACGCGCTTCTTTGGCTATAGGCTCGTGTAGTTTCGCTCATTGGAAATCAGAAGAGTGAACTCCGGCCATTTGAATAACAAACGATATGCAAATTTATTTACCCCGTTTGCCCGTTAGTAACCAGCTGGGTGTGTTGGTCGTAGTATGGGTATCCTGCAGTTCATTTTTAGATGTTTCATTGTGAACGATAAATTCTTTTCGGCTCACGGCAGATTACTTCCGGATTATCCTCGTAGCGCCATTTTGCACATTGTCGAATTCGTGCGCTATTAATCTTGAAGATAATTTTTTTTCTTACACTGTATATCGGACCATTTTACGTAATTTTATTGTAATTGTTAATTCACTTATTTTTATCATTTTCTTTCACGTGGTATCAACCGACTTTTATTTTTGATGAAATTTTCGGTGATCCAGTTAAAAAAACGAAATATATACAATAGCGTAGAACCATTATTTTCGATGATAATTATCGGTAAGCATTGAATGGGATTTAATTTTTTAATGTGCTCTCCTCATAAATCTGTCGATCGTACTGAAATATCGGTTCGGGGCGTCACGCAGCCTACGGCATTACCGGATGGTTAGGAACTGTTATCGATAGGGGAACCCCTTAATGCTCCTTTCTCACGTCTTACACTAGAATATCCCCTTCCTTCGTACAGTCTTTTGCAGTCTAAAACAGAGTCTTAGATGGTGGTAGTTCGACTACGAGGAGATTTTAATTAAGCCCGCCCTTCCAGTGTTTCGTCTGATTGGATGAGCTAATCCCGCGCCCATGAAATTTAGGGTCTCGCTTCTGGAAAGTAACAAACCCCTTTTGCGCTTTATAAATTCTTTTTTTTTTCAATGGCGCGGGGTATAAAAAAAAGACAGTCCGACAAGAGGCAAAAATAAATGTACTACGTAGAATTTACGCATTCCTGATTGGTTGGAGCTTTTCTTTTTTTGCAAAATAAATACACCTTTTTTCTCTCGGAATACGACGGTTCTACTATGGGGATTTGGGGTGATTTTTTTAAAAGGATAATAACTGTCTGTATAGATAGACTCAAAAATTGTTTATACCTTACCTAATTTGCGGGAAGGCAATTTTTCGAATTTTGAAAATTATTCCAGACTCCCTCATTTAGTAAGCCGCACCAGTATGCTTTCACAAAATAAGAAATCACCCTGATGACTTCAGACGTGGCCGAGTCGGCGTTGCCGTCTATCATCGTGGACTGGGGCGGTCAGGATTTGGTAGTCTGAAGTCAGGGAGAGGGTAGGAAGAAGGTGAACACGTCAGGGGATGACATCTAAATCTCCCTTTTCTCTTCGACTGCCCGCCCTTTTGCTGGCAAACGCTTAGAGCAAGGGTGCTCCTTCCTATCCGCCCTGTTTCCCTAAAGGGGAGGATACCGCAAGTACAGTCTCTCGTACAAGTTTTTCAATGCTGCCAGGGGTGTCCATTTGGTCGGTTCATTGAATTTGACCTGGTCGGAGCATCCCCACGTTGGAAGGGCTGATATTCTCCGGCGGTAAGCGCTTGGAAAGATTATCGACGTTGTCGAACGGTACAAAGAGCATCGTTTACCTGAAAATTCCGTTTACATTTTCGCATACTTACTAACGTACATGCATTAGAGTTGGGAGACATCAATATCAGATAATACGATATATTATACACAACAGAAGTAAGTCACACCTACGATAAAATTGATTTTATTCAATAACTGTCTAATTAGTGTTTACCAAATTGTTTACGATAAATCATTCGAAATTTACTTTATATATCATTAATTTATTAACATCATATATGAATCACAGAATCGTTAATTAAATATCCCCGTATATTCATTTTCTGTTATTCTTTTTTTTGAATTTGATAATCCCAAGCATAGGGATATATTGCGCAAAGTAAATTTTCATATAGCCTACAGATGTTATTTAAGTCATAATTTGCACGCTGATCGTTCAAATAATAAGCAGCGGCCTTCCAAAGGCGTTTGCTCGAGAGACCTTATAACATATTCCACGCGTCCGTCGTGACGTCTATTCCTTTAGCGCAGCGTCTTCCTATAGTCTTTTCGACGGTCGAGAACCGGGCAGTAAAGATTTAGGACCCTCGATTTACGTAACGGGCCGAGGCAAGAGAGCTAAGAAGTGGGCTTTATATTTTTATGGGAGTGAAAGTTCTTTTACCTCGGGACCTGGAGAAACGCGTCCTACGAGGGCATCATCCACGTCGTCCTCTTCTTATTTTTGTGAGAAACCTCGGAAAAACCGTAGCACAATAACCGACCGAGTTTCACTTTGTCCTTCCAGCACGAAACGAGGAGTAACAGGGATGAAAAGCACGTTCGTCCGGGAAAAAACTAAAAAGTCTAACGGTGTTTTTCGTGAAATCATTGTTCAGTCGGACGACGACTATGAAATCTTCGTTTCAACGGAGAAATGCTTGAAGAAGCATGCAGTTCGACCTCGAACCAATAGCAGTATGAATTACTACTGAATTCTTAAAAAAAAGTGAATTGTGATAAAATATAAAAGATAGTGATTATCAGCTGATTAACAGAATTATAGTGCTTCAAGATGAAAAATATGTAATCAAGTGTGAAATTTGTAGTGACATCAGGAGACACAGCTAAACGTATAAGTATACCTTTAACGGCAGCACGTGCTTAACCACGCGTCCACGTGGTTGAGAAAATAATGAAGTACCTAGATCGGCAATAACGATTGTATCGTGTTACGACTGGCTAACTACCGGTAGATTAACAGCGGGCATATAAATCGTATCCATTTAAAAGAGAGCGAGGGCTTTTTCATCGTACATCTCACGAAATCATATCGTTTCGAGATTGAAGAATAAAAATCAAACACTCAATATCACTCGCACACAAAATTCGTACGGTACCCATGTATACTGTTGATTTTGAAAAAATCATATAATGAAATTTTGTTTTTTTTTATTAACAACAATTATCTTTCTATCAACTACCAAAAGTTCGATTCTCCATGCAATACCGATCAATACAATTTATACTTTAATTTTTCTATACTCCTACTGCCGTCAGCCACGTTATTAACACTCCTTTCTCGTATCGTCGCACATTCCTCGGAATTCACACGTGCTTCGTTGGTTTCAGTTGCCTCGTTCGGTTCGCGAATGAGTTATCGCCTATCGGGTTGGCCTTTCATTTCCAGCAACGCGGTAGTGGTTCTCGTATCGGTCGAACCGCCGTCAGCAGCGCGTTCCCATCCCCGGTGAGGTTTGGTAGAGTAGTACTGTGTATCTATGTAGGTGTATATAATATACAGAAGGCCATCCCCTTGGCCTGTACTATATGCCCTCCACCATCTCCAGCTTTGCCACCCTACCTCGTCCTGTTACTCGAGAGCAGTTCCTCGTCCTCGTCCTCGCACGTCCTCTCCTCCTATGGGAACCCCGTCTGCTCCGCCGCGACTGCCCGATTGTGGCCGGCAGAAGTGAGGAGGGTTGCTGTGCGCTCAGCAGCTGTGCTACCTATACCTTTGGAGCGACCCCGTGTGCCAGCGGTAACAGTCTTCTCTCAAGATTCTTCGGTGTTTCCACGAGGAATATTGCAATGGTTCTTGTCTGATATCGGATCAGTCTTAGTGGATAATGGGATAAGGTATATGTATAAGGGTGGGTTCAGCAATCTCAAAGGGTTCGACGTTATAGAAAAGCTCACTTTGGGAGGTTGCTCGAAACATTCCCCTAGGGGTAGGCGTTAGCCCTGTTAAGGGCAATATCGAGTAACCTTTGATACTGATATTTAGTCACGTCCTAAGGGCGCGATCATTCTTCTTTAATGATGTCCGAAAATATTTATATAAAAAATAGGGTGATTGAATTCGAATCCTGAATCTGGTTGATTATGATTAATATTACTGTAAAAGTGCAAATGGCTAAGTCATCGTCTCTGACCGTTTTAATGACTTACTTTTAAAATGACACAATACAAAGGGACAGAACACGCGATTACAAGGGATGACTCTCTTCTCCCAACTCATCTCGTGACTTAGAGAAATTAAACCAGTCGTCTCTTTTACCTTGCTTGTAACACTCAATCCGTCTTACGGCGCCATTTTCTCGAAGTTTAATTCACAAAGGCCTGGAAGATAGAATATCCCCCGCACGTCACGTCGAGGACGTTTTAACATCAAGCGGAAATTAACCTCGGGTTCTTCAATCTGGAAAATCCAATGAAAACCCGGCAGTCTTAACTCCTACGTATATTGGCCGTGAGATAAAAAGTTGAGAGCTCTGGAAGGGACCCGTCTAATCAATCGCGTGTTTTCCTTTTGAGTCTCTCCCTGAAAATCGAAGTGGTATAAAGGCGCGAGGAAACTAAATTGGAATTCCCCAAGGCGACGCTGCTATCCAGAAGGGCGTAAAGGATGGCCGTTGAGAGTTTTGTACAGGGAGTGGTGGGGCTGAGTCAGGCTGAAGATACTAAAGCTGGTGGTGCGAGAGAGCAGTGGGATGCTGTAGGACCAAGGAATATTTACTGCCATCTTCTCTACCACTTACCCACAGATTCACTGGCGGAGTTGTAAACACCTCTTAACTATATAGAGATAGTATCTACCTTGTACTATTTTTCCTACAAAAATGTGGCGAACGATCAATGGCTACTTGAAAAAATTATTTGTCCATATTTTTCCGTATGGCTTATCACGTATATGCATAATTTACGTGTGAAAACCGATACACGACCCGAACGTGGATTTTAAAGCCATGAAAGATTTAGTGGATCAATGAACGACAAACGTTGTTCGATTCCAGGTGGACGTAGGAGAATGGGAAAATTTTACGAGGTTTCGCATCATAAATTTCAACTGCGATAATTAAATCGCATCTCGTTAATGCGATATTTTCGATACTAATTGATTCGGCGCGCTTTTATGCGCAGAGGCCGCGCTTAAACGCTCGTCGGATGTGTTATAGATGACGCATTATTAATTAACTCGTTAATCGCTACTATTATTATGGCTCTTCTCTTCGTGTTAGCGACGGAACGCGTCATCCTTTTACCATGTGTTTTTAAACGGGTTGAATTTATTGATTATATTCCTTCAATGACATCACTCGACAGTATAAGACTTTACGTCGATCGGTGATTTATATCTCGTGATTCTTAATTCCGGTTTTGCTATTAATCCTAATGATCCATGAACGAGTGAAAAAAAATGTTAATCATTACATATACGTTATAAATTTTGAGAATGTCAAAATTATGGTAATAATTTTATTAGCAGATATTTCTATCTTTCACAATCCTATACATGCTGCCATTCGTTACCGTAGTCACTATGCATGGGGTCTAATTATTAATATTGATCGGTAATATTGTACTAATAATGAACGAAAACGAGTTCTCGTTAATATAAGAGAATCTTTCAACAGGATTTGTAACTAGCCGAGAGACTAATGCTCTCCTTTAAAGCCGCCATAGATACATATGCCGGCTACAACGAGACTGGCCTCATCGGTTGTAAATGAGAGCCAAACCGATCCGTGCCTCCGTAAATGGAAGGAAGCGCCATTTTTCTTTTGTTGAAGAATAATACTCTTTCTTCCCCACTCTAACTCGTGGCACATTGCAAGATCATTTAAGTCAAGTAAATTCGCAAAGAGCCGGCCAGACTTAACTCCCAGTCCGACGACTCGTTTTAACCCATTTAACCCTTGTCAGCATCATTTGCTCGATAAAAATGCACGAGCTCGCAACGATAACCGACGTCACAGTAATTCCCACGATTTTTCATCCCCCCTATTAAAATAAACAATTCAATAACCCATATTACTATCGATATGAATATTTGAAGACGAACGTGGTCCATAACAAATTCATTTTATGCCCGTAAACGAATATACCATTTTTATAAGAAGAATATTAAATCGATATATATATATATATATACACACTAGACTCTTTATATCTACAAAACATCTGAAAACCGTGATAGAGATGGAAAACCGACGCGGAGACGTAGAACGCAGAGAGACGAATGGTAGGAGACGGTGAAACCCACTAAATCAATACTCTGCCATCGCTCCAACTCTGGCTCATCCCCTCGCAACCCCTAGGCTACCCTTGGAGCTTCCAGCCACGGTTCCCTCCATCCGTACTCCGTATAGTACAGCATGCCACCCTTCGTTCCACCCCCGTCACGCTCTCGAGCGAAACTTCCCTGGCCTCGCTCGCTTCCACGGCTTCTCCCGTGCGAAGAGTTTCCTACTACAGCTGGATATTCTTCACTATCCAAGTAACATCACCTACCGATCTACCATCCACTTACTGTACCCAAAGACTTCCTTTACCTAGCTGCACTTGGAGTACGTCGACAACCGTGTCGGAAATGCGATCTTCCATCAAGGTTTTCAAACTCATCTTTTGACGATTTCCAGCACTTTACGGTTTTTTTTTTAATCCAAAAGACATACTTGCCCAAGATTTTTACTCCAATATATTCTTTCTCCTATGTACACATAGCTGCTCGTACCATTTTTCGTTGTTCGTAACCATGTGACACTTGTGATTATCGTTAACAAAGACAAGCGCAAACAAGAGACGTGACGCGTTTTAACCGATCTAGGTCACATAGTCAGACACACATTCAGTGACAATATAATGTCTCTGGCTATCGTCAGTAGGGACTCCTATCTGGGTGCACGATCACGTGTAGACGCGGGGAGGTCGTGCTCTCGAAGAAGGGGTTTTCTCAATGTGCAGTGGGGACACCAGTCCTGGCCATGTCCCTACAATCGAGAGCCAACTGGGCAAACATACGGCCCGTGGCGTGGCTTGGCTAGCTGGCAAAGGCTTCGCGCATAACGGTGGCGCGACTCGGCGGAGGTCTCGATTAGTAAATAAGAGGGATGGCGTGTTTCTCCTCTTCTTAAAACGAAGAATCAAGCCCGGAGGAGTCCAATTACACGGCTGGCGGCTCCTGCTTTGTTTCACGGATGCTGCTGCCTGGTCGAAGAATATTCGCTATGAGCTTGCCCTCCCATGGACTCTCGTTATTTTTTCACATTTAAATATATGTATTTTTCAGCGCTTGCATGTCACTTGGTCTGACTATAATTTGGTTGGAGTAGATACATGCATACCCTGTGTGTACATATTGGCTTTAACGGTGGAGTTATCGTTGCTGCATGATACACGATTCTTGGGTGTATGTGTTGGAACAGAGTTATTAATTGACTTACCTTTAGCGCAGATGTACCCGATTATACCGTGTGTGAAAAATATTTGCAATTTTTACCTTGCTCGAGCGCAATGAGCTTCCATCGCGCTTGGTTAATAATTGGTAATCGTATCGACGAATCTACGATGCTGGAGAGCAACTATGTCGTGGCAATTAGTATCACACCCAACGCCGGAGGGAATCTTAATATTTATAGGGTAGCTTATTTAAACGTGTATTTTATTACGACGTGTTGTGGCGTGTGTCACGCAAAGTGGCTACTGTGTTGTATAGTTCTACCTTATTTCCGTAACTACGCTCGGTATATATACCTATATAGAATTTACACCTAAAATCTGGATTACCTAATTAATTTCTTCTTTTTTCTTTCTGTTACAGGTAAGATTTCATACATCATAATCGTACGTTTAAATGCATACGGTGAGTTTGCAGATATCGTTATTGTTGTATCGAATTGTCATTGTTATTGAAAAATTTGAATCTGTCAATTTTATGACTTTCTTAAGGTCACACGGGTAATTAAATTTTCAGTGCAGGTGGATGGGTCAATATTCATCGACACACGTGTACGCGTACTATTTATATCGTTTCCTGCCTAGTGCCGCGTTAGAGATAGATATATCGGGTGCTCTCGGTAAGAGAGTCGAGGGCGCCCGTAGTCTCGACGGCATAAAAGTATCCGTATAGCCCAATGCCGGTGGGCGCAATGTCGGCAGACAGCTGATAGCTTTACGATGCCTGCTGAAAGATTGACGGCCGAATCCGTCAGCAGTTCTCGGCGCGTGGACGGACTCTGGATTTCCTGCAATTTTCCTGGCATCGTTCGGAGGTTGTAGGCCGGGCACGTTCCACCGAGGTTGCGAAGCTCTGCATTCGATTCTATATCGTTTTATACACGACTCGATTCACCTTGTTCCTAAGACGAGCAAGTAGAGAAGATGGTCCTTACAAGATAGCTCTTGAAATAGCCGACATTTTCATGTCGGTATAAAACAAGGTTCAATCTACTCAGTAGGGAAAAGCATAGGTACGCTCAAACGATCGAAGGAGCAATGTAACAAATTGTGATAAAAATGTATAACAGGTATTTAAAGATTTTTCATATTTTAATTGATACATATAAATTTTCCTTGACGATTCACCTTGTAGTTTTTTCTTTGAAAAGATGGCGGATACGTGTACCCCTGTATGGCTATCGCGTGAGCTTTTGTCGAAGCACAAAGGAACGGCGTGACGGCGTGCGATAGTCCCCTGCTTTAAGAGGGGTAGTACACACCACCATTCTGGTGGTGTATAGGATCATGGATTGGCGCGGGGTTCGAAACGGCGGGGTATAGTAGGGTCGTGGATGAAGGGGCTATTCGAGAGGGTGGTCCAGGGACGAAGCGACGAAATAGAGAGAAAATGAGAGTGAACTCGGAGAAAGAGAGAAGGATAGAGTGAGAGGCAATAAAGAGGAGGCAAAGGAGGCGAAGGAGGTTGTGTAGGGGGGTTACGGTTAGGGTGCGGGGGTGACGGAGATGGGTTGGTACGAAGCTGAACGCATGTGCAGGGCGTCTCGCGTCGCGGCGCTCTGGTACCGTAGTGGAGGCTGCGAAAGCGGCCGAACGGAATTCGCGGATCAGAGTCGTCGCATCTCTTGGAAAGATACGTGAGCGCGTAACGTTACTTGCTATCGGAAGTTAACACGAGTTCATTGCTATTGTCGCGAGAGATCATAGGCAGTCGAGAACTTGGTAGAGAACGTCGCGGTCTGTGTGGTTAGGGTCCACCCTTAGGAGGACGCACGTGCTGGAAATCCTGGATGACAAGGAAACCAGAAGATTTTTGAATATCGTTATATAACAGAGGGAACACGGTAGATTCCTGGGGAATTATATTGAACTCCTATATCGTGATATATCGCTCTACAAATGTGAGTAGGGCTCTCTTTTCCAAGTCCCCTGTGGATCGGAGCGTACGGCACGCGGTACCAAGTGCCAGGCTGCAAAGAAACTGGATATACGAACTTTGGAAGGAGCGAGTGCCGAGCGGGCCGACGTAATTGCGTTTTCATCGGACGCGACGCGATGCCGTGACAAGCGTTCCGGGAGCGTGACGACGCCTCGCAGCAACGGGTCACGCGAGACGGCCAGATACGCAGGAGGGGGATAGGTGGAGATACCGAGTAATAGAGACAATACGGGTATAGGAAGTGTAAGAAAAAAGAGACTGATACGTACCACTGTATAATTGATCGTTAAAGATATTCGATGTGTTTATGGACATGATCAGTGTATGATCCGCTAGGACAATTGCTCGCTTATTTTTTATCGTTCTTTATTGGCAAAAGCGGGTCGAAAGCTGTGGGGAATTTATAACGCGAGATCTTTACTAACTATTGGCGCCGGGGAGAAAATTTATAACCTGAGGCAAAAAGGACATTTTTGTAAAATATGGAAATTTTGGAGGCTTCCGTTACGAGGGACCATCTGGAGTGTACTGGGTTTCTCGCTGTCACAGGACGGATCTAAAGACCTTTTCTACGTGATAAACGATCTTCTATAGTGAATCGGGTGTTCAAGCAGTGAAAGGGTGATGGTGAATGGAGTCGCGCTGCATCGCAAGCTCGCAAGGACACATGTTCCGCGAATCGTGCGCTTCGACCTTGGACGGAAACTCATCCTTGCGTTGGTGAAGGAGAACACAGACAATCAAGTAGGAGATTTGAGGAAGACGCGAGGAGTGCCAAGTGGTGGAAGTTATCAGCCACGACGGGGCCCAGCGCCGGGGTGGAGAGAAGGCCCCCGGTGCAGGGAAGCAAGGCCGAAGAGGGCCCCGAGGAGAGCGTAACGACGGCCCTGAAACCGCAGGGGAGGACTGCTACCCCCTTGTCCAGGGGGAAAACCAGGAGACGGCACCGCCGGCGAAGGCGTCGGAAAAAGAAGCGACGGAGGTGAGCTGCCTGTAACAAAAAAAAATTGAAAACAAATTAGTCGCATTTCCAAGGAAAATTGACATTTGGTATTCCGGATGAAAAATGGAATATTTCAAACATCAAATTCATTGATTCTTCCCTTAAAAATCGTATATAGGGAGAATTTATTCTAGGTCACGTGGTAACCCATACCATTTAGATATTCGCGACCCAAATAGCTCGTCTGCACTTCGCATCGGGACGTCTTGCGATATTAAAGAATTTTTGCTTAGGATCCTATTCAGGAAATAGGCATCCTTGCCGTATGTTGTCTTAGAAAAATCTGTTAGAATGTCCGCTCAAGGCAGTTAAAATCTAAGCGGAAACACATAGTAATCATTACGCAAATCTAAGCAATACGTATGCGTGTTACGAAATCGTAATTATAATATAACACAAGTGAAAAACTACAAATAACGACGTTAAAATTAACATCGTGAAGTATAACGCAACAGAGACACGTCGAATGCCAAATTCACGACTTGCGTAATTTGCAAATTACTCTACGCACAGTATGTCCTATATTTTAATTGCCAGCTGAGTACATATTTACATGCAAACGAGTGAAAGCACTATCTTAAACATTATATTACGTTTAATATGCAAAAATTCAATCGCTAATATTCGAACTGTAAATATATACGTTGTATGCCTCGTTTCAAATATTATTACACCGGTCGATTCACCCAGCATGGAATTTCGCAGACCGCGTGCCAGGAGTGTCTCGTAATTCGCTAACCGCTCTTAATTGTAATTGTCCTGCGGTGAATTCCAAAGGACCTCGCGCAGTCAGTTCACTACAAGAACAAGGATTCCAGTGTTAACTGTAATTCATCGCACTTCTTGCAGTAGGTTTCGCTCGCGAAACTCGCTCGAGTCTTTCGACTGGGTGTTCGGTAAGGCGTAACGATATGATGGTTTTTTTAATTGCGTATATCTTCCGTCTTCGTTTTAATGTCCCAGTGGCATGTCAACAAATTTCATCGACGCTCTTATAAAATTCCCTTTTAACTACCGCCGCGGTAGGTCGTTTGCTATTCCGCACTTTGGCTTTTACATGTATAACGCGCAAGTGAGGATGCGTGCTAGTTTTTTTGCCTCTTCCTCTTAGTTGGCAAAAAGAGGAAATAAAACACGGCCGAAGGGAAACACTTAAGAGTTATTAGCGCATTTGAAATTTACGCGCGTTCCACGTGCTATGAACGTTACGATCGTCTCTTTTATACAAGCGGCGTCGCAAATCACGGAATCCTAATGAATTCACGAGTGGCTGCGAACGAGGAGCGGGGATGAATTATGCGAAAAATCATGCGCTACGAATCGACGACGATAAATTATAATAAAGTGTGTATATAGATATAACGTATGTAGGTGATTGTCGTTTGCTTGACATTTATTAAGAAGGTCCCAATAACCGACTGCAGTACTTACCCACGTGGTCGCTGAGTGTCGCCCGAAACAAATGATATCACCTGATTTCGTAAAAACGCGTTTCGCTGTTCGAGCATTGATCAAATTCACAAAGTTTCTAATAAGCGATTACAAATTAGCCACACGGTATAATTCTCATACAATAGCAAATATTACATGCATATACTCCACACCCTTTAACGTCACGTCATAAATCTTTCGAAATATCTGTTTTATTCATACGGTGTTGTGAAAACACCATAATAAATTTTTCTCCAAAAATTAATAATCCTATGTGCAATAGCATGCGCTCGGAATTAAATAATTCTCAAATACTTATGTTATTACGAGGAACTAGGGAATCGTCGAAAATCGTGCTTGATCCGTGTAACAGAAGTGCGCGCCATATTCGTTATAGTTGTCGAACAAGAAGAAGGCAGTAGCCGTCATGGCGGAATTCTCAGCCCCAGAGCAAGTAGACGCTGGTTGGCGGAGGGAACCCTAACGCCGGTATTACGTCCCTTCCTGTCAGTAGGGGGTTTTCGTGGGGAGGTTTGGCTGGCAGGAAATGAAGGGAATGGATGGGGGTGATTGGAAAATTTGATGGAGGGTGGTACGACAGGGGGGAATAGAAGCTAGAATCTATAACACGGTGGGATATGGGGCTATCAATGACGCGTTAGACCACGTCACGCCGTGCATCGCATCTGCCGCCCTACACTCACTCGACTATATATTATCATGGCGATACGTCAAATCGACCACTGATCATTATACTGATTATCCGAAACACGCACAGGTTCACAAACGCCTTGTATACATGGATGTACGATGACACCCATGGCTCGGGTATTAATAAACGTCGCGTTCCTCATCCGAATTAGATCATCTCGTTCTAATTACTCGCAGTTATAAAAAGAAAGTGACAACAACTATACGGATACAATTTTGTAACCCGTAACGAATAATCCATATCTCGATAGAATCGATCAAAATCAAGTTGGACCACCCTATACAACACTCTTGTAATCCTTCCCACGCTAATAATTACACGATTCATAAGTCGCAAGCACATCTGGTACTGATGCTGATTTATTGGGCCAGCGCCGATTGCTCGTATAAGTACTCGTGCGTCCCGAAAAGGATGACCGTCGCTAGAAAATTCAAAGTGTCCCGCGTACAGACATGGACTTTTTATATCTTCCCCGGAGTAACTTGTGCGGTCCATAGGTTCTCAATTGGTTCCGCAATCCTCTCATTATCGAACCAGTTAATCTACTCACCGATTTCTGCGGAACGGTCCTCTCGCGGTGAATTCTCGTGGCAGTACGTCGCTGCTCCCGGCAAACACGAGGAGCGAAGGAGAGTCGCCGACGAACTGAGAAGAACAAGTGAGACGGATTGCAAAGAGAAGCAAAGGAGGGAGAGATGAAGTACAAGATGAGACTACGAGCTGCTAGAAGAAGAAGAAGAAGCAGAAGTCTCAGCCGACTATAGCCGGCTCGAACAAGGCCCGGCCGCCGGCCGGGGTCATAAATTTCGATATTATACACGCGGCTCAGACCAGGGAGGACCAGTTCCCCTTAGTGACGCAACGAACAATACCCTCACGAGGTTTTAACTTTCTTTTTTTTCTCACTCTCGCTCTCCTCTTCCCGCTGCTCGCCCTTGCCCTCCCTTCTATGACGACCCTACACAATGCCTCTCTCTTGCGCAAACTTTCCCTGATTTCCCCGGGCATCGCACCCTTATAAAGACCTTTGGCCGCCCGCGGCACCTTTTTCCGTTTCTACGCTTTCCTTTACCTGATATTCCTATACGTTTCTCGAGTCACGGAAGCATCGCCACCTTCCTCAACCCAAACTCCCTCGTGTGTTTCTCCCTGAATGGGACAATCCAGATATACACACGGTGGATCTTCGATGGCGTCTGTCTCTCTTTCTTCTCTCCTCCTTCTACGGCCTATGAAAAAGATTTATACCGTATCTTCGCTCCGATCTTGTTAACAAGCACGCTAATCGTGTGTGAAAACCTGCCCCCTGTTGCGTAGGTACTATATACCAACCCCTCCTGCCCGCTCTTTTGCACGTAGTAGGTAGTATCACACTTAGCGCTGTGCTTACGGTGGTATGGTATCAAATTTATCTCCTTGAGATTGGACTACCTTGATATCAGTCTGGATTGCATTTAGTTATTTAGAGGCGTGTCGCTGCCTTCCGGTGAAATTATATGTATCACGGTAGAGCCATTTTCGTATGCACTTTTACGGGTCCTGGAGGGTTTATGCAGTGCAGTTTTACGATAACAATTTTTAATATTTGTAAAGTGATTTATAATATATTGTTTTGGAAGCCAGGCATCGTGTACAGGGTGTGGTATATTAACTTGGATAACGATTTTGTCACGCGACACGAAAATAACGTAAAAATGTCGACGACCCGCCGCTTTTAACGGCTTTTGAAGATTTTTTCTCTCTCTCTGTCGTCTCTGTCCGTCGATGAAATACGGGCGCACTGTCGTCTGCCAAAAAACAAGAGCGGGCTACTCGCCCAGTACCAGTCACCTTTTTCACTGGGTTTTCGAATATCACCAACGCTGGAATAGCCCTGACGTATGAGAGAGCCTGTTGTATTTTGACACTCGTCGAGATACCGACAAATCCTGGGCTGCTGGAGCAACATGGCCCCTACGCGTCTTCAACGAATCAGAGAGACAGTCGTGGCGAAGCTTTCTTTCTCTCATTGGATAGCCGAGAAATAATTTTAATTCGTCGCGACGTAAGTCGGCGAACTTTCGCCTCTGTGCTCGCAGTCCTTTTTTTACTTTTATTTTTTTTATTTTTTCCTCATTTTCACCCCTCGCGGTCGGGTGGTACCTACCCATCGCGTATGTATTTTTATTTCGTTAGGTTCGGCTTGGGCGTGGATGCACGCCGTTAGACGGGGGTCGCTTCTCATTTCTCGTATTTTCCATCGCAATAAATCACGGGTTGCCGTCGCTGCCGCCGCCGGAAGCTTGGAGGAAGGCGACACGAGCGACAGGAAGGGGTGTCCCGCCGATGTCACGTGGAGAACCCGAACTCTGGAGATTACAGAAGTCGAAACCTTCGGATTATGGCCGCGACCGCACACATTCGCCTTCTGTCTAACGCAACGTTACTTCTGTCTTATCAATATAGTCACGTATCAAACCGACGACCCTTTAATGTAGAAACTTGAAAATTATACTTGAACTTGAATTAAAATTTCTCTAACCCATCTCGTAGTCTCTGATGATCATTGATATAATTTTATCAATCTGTCTTAAAGATCTCTAAAAAAATTACTCTTTTTTTTATTGATGCTAAATGTAAACTGGGGTGCATTTTCAAATTATCAATCCAATATTATATTCAGTGTTGAACTTTTTTGCGGTATATATTTAAAAAAAAAATAATAAAATCGCATATCCATTTTCGTACTTTATATCCAAGTGAGGTCAGTGATAGCAGGCGTTTTATTTTAGGGTGCTTTATACCTAGGCGTAGAAATGTAGGTACAGGAAAAGTACCAAAGTCCGATCAGTATGAATCGCACACTGTCGCAAGTGCGAGAAGCTTGCGCAAAAGCCGCCGTTCCACCCTTGCAAAGCTCATCAAGGAACGAAAAGTTAGTCCGTATTGTTTTCGAACGTGAACTTCTTAAATTCGAGTTATTTTCGTCGAGTGGGGCAAGATGGATGGCGCGTGGGTTTCTAGCTACATCAGCCTGGAAGAACGCAAGGAGCGAACGTGTCACCCGGGCCCATATAGTCTCTTGCTGCTTCTCCCAAGAACTTGGAAGTTCCTGGGACTTGGCGCGGCTTGGCGAACGGGATGCCGTCCCGAGTGCGCCGTGACGCCTTGAGGGCGCCGCGTCTCGTTATCCGCAAGATTTATGGTCCGCTAATTGCACCACGGTGAACAACACTGTCTCTACGTAACTCGACCGACAGACCCGAACAAGGCGTCCATCTTGGATTAACTGCCACTTCAATTTTGATTGTTTTAAAATATTCATAGTACATGGGAACAGGTTGCTTGGAATCATTTAAAGTAATTCGAACGAAAACCATAAAATTATAGATTTTCATTTTTCTTATTTACTCCTAAAAATTTTATTAATATTTTTCGCGAATATCACGGAATACTCAAATTACGTGTAATTTAAAGAAAATTTGACAGGTGGTTACAGTGAAATCGACCGGTTCATAATTTACGCTACGGATGTTAATCTAAGACGTTGATAAAGTACATGAATCTAAAGTTCCAATTACGTGTACCTAGCTGATCAACATAGCGATAGTGGATACAATGATTTCTCGGACTATAGGGAAGTGCCATGAAATGTAATTGTTCAGGTACACGCGAGTACTAGCTATCATTACAGTCTTTCTTCCAACTGGAACCAACGTAATAGTTCGCGGTATGGATTTATCAAATGAATTTATTCCTGAATTTCTTTCTACGAACGATGCGAATATCCGTGGCGGCTCGTATTATCCTTTCGCGAAACTCGTTACGTGTGCGCAGTATTGCGTTCTGACTTGCAGTAGCAAAACATTAATGCTCCTATAAGATTTCTATTCCTAGTAACCTTCCATCCCACGATTAGTGCATGATCCCTGAAATTGCAGCATTTATTATTGTTATTGTTACTAAAAAATTATCACACATAATAACTATTGAAAAATTAATAGCGTTTATTTTTTCATTTTTTCATGTATCAGACATTCTGTACAAATTTACAACGTATCTCCAGCTTGGATTGTCACATGTAATAGTGGACACTGGAATCTGATAAGTCCAACATGTTTAACGCCATATTGAGAACTGAATTCCATAGTAACTCGTACGAGTGACGGCACAAAGTGTACTTCCTAAGCGATACGTCGTACTGGTACTAGATATCTAGGTACCAGTGAGTTACGCATGCACGAGCCACTCATCCGTGTTGAGACATTAACTATATACCTAAGTAACCAGAAGTAGCTTATAACGAGGTCTAACCAAAGAGTCAGTAACTTTTCCACATAAGCTTGTATTAAACGCGAGCTACGTACTATCTATATATTTAGTACTTCGGTAATGAATGACTGTATGGTTAAGTGTATGTTTAATCGGCAATTATCTTTCAGATAAATTACACGCTATCGAAAAGATAAAAAAACTCATTCTGTTGTGCGTTTAATGAATGTTAATTAATTACAATGGTTACAGTATAATTTTCGAAATTAAGTGTGAAATAAGAAACAATCGAAAAAATTTAATAAATGATTTTGGAGTTTTTAAAAATAATTATTTTCACCGTGACGCCATATGGATTACTAGTGTCGTGTAAATTGGCTTGTCGCGTATGTGTTGTATTGTTATATAATGGCGGCACTTTCTTTTTCCTTTTAGTTTAATTGGTTTGTAGGCAGTAGTTGGCACTATCGTACAAGCGAGCAATATAGTGCCTATGATAATTTGATGGTTTAGCTAATTGTTTCTACCGGTGGGACTTAATGAAGCTCATTAATAGACGGACGATAGACGGGACGATAGAATTGTGGGATACGAGTGAATAAAGTCGTAGTAGATTGAAATAATTTTCGATTGAATATAAAGCGCGGCTTAATGTCGATTCGTGATACGAAATCTCATGACGGCGAATTGAACGATCTAAAAGTGTATAAACAGTTGTTACGGAAGGAATGGTAGGATATCGTGGAACGATGAAATAGTGCCACTTAAGATTAAACTTGAAAGAGAATCTTTGAAGTGGTGCACAACGATATTTGCGTGAATTCAGACACGTGAGTATTAAGATCATTACCGTGAAGTTGGCTCGCTCGAACCGCGAGAACTTTGAAAACCACAATGTAGCAAAGCCGCAAACGGCAAATTTACTTCTCCGCCATTAACTTTCTTACGGTGAATCTGTTTAATTATTTCTGTGTACTTTGCGATAATTCCTTGAATTATTCCAATTCGACGAATTAGTCTTACGTACTTTAAATTCTTGCCGATGAAATCGAGCATCGAGATTACGCCTGGAAAGCCTTATATGTGATTTATCGCGGAGATTAAACTATTCGTGTAAAAGATATTTGCTGTATATTGTGGAACTTGTGTATATATTGTAAATATATGTAGGCATATAAGATATATAGATTTTAAATGTGAGTAATTTATTAAATTTTATTACTTTTACAGTATTTACAATTTAAAATGTGTCTAAATTTGCTCCACTAGTAAAAGGATTACGTTATCACAAGTCAATAGTGGAAAACGAAATATAAAGATGATTATATAAGTAATCTGATCCAAGCCGTCACTAGGATGTTCTGTCAAATCTCAAGAGTGAATTCCGAATGGACATAACTCTACTAAATATATATATATATATGAAAAATATAGTATAGGTATATCTATACGGTCTGTATATATACATATGTATATACTGTCCTATAGTCATAGTCGTATATCTGCTATCATAGTCCGACTAAATATTCAAATTTTTTTAAAGCCCATAAACAAAGCATTACGTGAAAAGTTATTATGTTTCCATTACATGGCAATTACGTCGCTTTCCTTTATTATCCTTGTACATTCTCCAGTCACGAATTAAAGCAGCAATTAACGATCCTAACGTAAGTACGTTGCACACTCGCGGGTTCTCACGAGCGCGCGAATATTTTGAATACCGATTATATCTCGTGAATTATAAATTTCTTTCCATTCCCACCGTATTTTCTACTTTTCCTGTATATACACACAGCACGTAAATATATAAAAAAACGAACAATAACGTTTTACAAAGTCCTCCATTGCCAACGCGTTTCATTGGCAGCTACTCAAAGTCACCGCTTTGATCTCATCATTCAGTTTCATTTGTCCAATCCATCATTCCATATATGGGGCTCGCATTTTATTTTCACGCACTCGCGAGCACATTGTACTCCGGAATGACGATGGGCTCCGTGTAATGCTCTCTTTACAGGCGAATTGAACAAGCAAGTGTCTTATCAGAAACGTGTATCTCGCGCGAATACAGACCACCATATATATATATATCCATACCCAAGTATACGTACGATACGTAATTCGTATTTTACATGGTACACGTCACTGTACCGCGCGTCGGAAATTCATTCGAGAGCAAACAATAACGATATAGAAACAAGACTGTCGCTGCCACGATTCTCTGAACAATGAAATGAGACACTGAACAATGCCTGGTGTTACCATATCTAATACGTATCATTGTCAAATGTTGAAATTTAACCTAGGAATTCAACCTACCGAGAAAACGATTAAATACAATAGTTTCGCAAATACCCACAGAACGTTTCATTCGACCAATCTGTTTTAACTTTACTATACTGCATCGCGATACTGTATATCTATTGGGTACCAGTGTAACCAGTTAAATACATTATATCCAGTTCCAATTGCAACCAATAAAATCTTCGTTGACCGTAGAGATTCAATGCTGCATTATACACGTTATTAAGCACGGGTTTTATATGGAACGTGTGAAGCCGGCTTAAGCTCTTTCTTAACGCTTGGAAATGAGATCAGAAAGCAAGGGTCCATACCACCCGGTCTGATCTCATACGTTTTCCATCAGTGTTCTCTATGGCAACCTTCTGCTACCACCTAAGGTAAATTTACACGTTGTTGGCCGTAGCCGACGGCATTTTGTATCTCACGATGGTACTGCTATGGGTCGGCTAGCTGGTTGGTTGGTTATGCTAATGATTTACACATACTAAGAGGAGGACGTAGGACAAGTATACATAAGGGGAGCACAATACGGTACCGATTTATTATTGTAACAGTCAGCCGCGTGACGTCACGGTACATTAAGCTCACTGATGTCTCAATCAGCTGTAGTGACATGATCGCGATCTCAATTTCGATAAGATTTTTTTAGAGGAAATATTTGAGAAAAATTATACAATGGCTGAGGGTCATCGGATTTTTGTATTTTTTTTATATTTTTGTTCTTTTATACCTTTCATCAAGATCGAGACTTACGATATGATGTTTTTCGTTCGTTTTCATTCTCTCGACTCACTTGACTCCCTGCTACGTGGCTAGTATCGTTAGTACAGTCAATTTGACCGGGAAGCAGTCGTTAAGAAATACTTAGATGATTGCGGTCCGTGAGAGAATCAGCGTAATAAGTGGCCCTTGGGGAGTAGTAAGGAGACTGCCGGGGTCCTCTCTAATATTTACGAGCGCCATCGCAGACGGCAGAGGGTCGAGATTTTCGCGCGGATTACCCCGTAGACCCTTTGGTTTCTATGGTAAGTCTTTTATATATTTTTTTAACTGGATTTTAATCCTTTTTTCCACTGTACACACGTCAGATGAATGTTGACGTCAGAGTATCTTTATTCATGTCTCAGATTATTCCCATAATAGGTAATCGGGGTACCGTAGTGTATACCCATACCTGCTGCTTACTCGTTGAACTTTACAGCACAGCCTCTCATTCTCGCTCTCTCAAAATGGTGCGAAGGTCAACCCGAGGAACATGATTCCAGTCGCTTTGGTATTTTCATTGAGCGTGGGTGTTTTCAATATCATTCCCACGGATCTTTCCACATAGACTTCATGGGATTTAGTTATTCGTTAACACTGGGTATATGAATAAAATGAAAATAATAATTTTTAGATGACTCATGTTACGGCCCTGGGAACAG
The DNA here is from genome assembly GCA_030142595.1 of Trachelus iudaicus. Lineage (NCBI taxonomy): Eukaryota > Metazoa > Arthropoda > Insecta > Hymenoptera > Cephidae > Trachelus > Trachelus iudaicus. The sequence continues at coordinate 1,467,873 of JARQTH010000591.1, forward strand.
GTGGGCCGGTTTCTCTGAAGTAATTTCGCTAACGTAAGTGAAGTTTCATTTTGATCGGTTCACTGGGTGGATCAAATCGATCAGAACGATCAGGAAAAATTTGTAGCGTACCTACGTCTGGCGCAAGGGCTGGCAGACAGGCAGTCAGGCAAGCAGGCAAACCGATCGGTTGGTCGGTCAGCAGGCAGGATATCATCTACCGCTCCTTCGTTCCTTTCATAGGAGGGGGCGGCTATAGGGCAGCATATAATTATCAGGACCGTAATGGCGGTCATAAATCATAGGCGCTTCTCTCCCTCGGCCTTTCGTTCTTTCTTTCCCGACGGTGCCGCGGGTCAGCCCATGGACGAGAATGAATACGGATGAGAAATCGAGCGACTGGATTGGATAGAGTCATCACTTTCAGCATGGGCAAGCGCTACGAATGGTTGCCAGGAAAGGCTCAGCCCATTTTCTATCACCCTGCGAAGAAAAAATACAGTTTCGTATAACCCCTAAAAGGGGATCGGAGCTGTCGTTTCCGAAGAAGAGAAGAATGTTAGAGTTGATACGAAGTCATGAGAAACTCGTGTTGAAAATTCGTTTTATGATCATTATTCATTAAAGCGTTATTGGTATGGCTTGACGTAGATATTTAATTACTTATTATGATTATTTAAGATAATTCAAACTTTCTATTGGTATAGACAGTGTGGGAGTAATATAATTGTTTTATGTAACTTTTATTATGTCATAAATGTTGTAGTATCAGTGACTAAGGATTACATGCGACAGTTGGTATGCATGATTGGCATCGTTCAATTATCTCCGTATTATAATTTAATTGCCTAAGTGCTAATTTCGGATACTTCCTTGATCATAAAATCTGCCCAGGAAGGAAATCCCCTATTGTATAGTTTCGCCCAGGCAAAACAAAGCTCAGAGCCCTGTCCAATAATTCAAAGCTCAATACAGTACACACACATCCCGTCTTCCGCCGTGTCTATCCCACAGCCGCCATTACGTCCGGTTTCAGGTTTTGACTCACGAAACATAAAAAACTGACCAACTGACGTTCTCTCATCACTTCCAAGGGGGGTAGCAATAGCAATACCACCTACGTCACTGCCACGTACTATGGAAAGAGGAGCAGGAGAAATTCTCATCAGAGCCCAAGAGAGGAAGCGAGAAAGTGAGAGACGTGGCAGAAGCATCAGAATGAGCAAAAGGGACGGTATAGGGAGGAGGGCGGCGGGGGGTACATCCGGGAAAAGAAGCAGGGTCGTACCTCCGAACGAGAGAGAAGGAAAGAGTGACAGGGCGGGGTGGGCAGTGGGCAACGGGGAGGAAGAATTATGATCCAAGGCAGTGGTGAAAACGCAAAGGGACCACTCACTCTCCGGGAGCTGCGGAGAGTTTCGTTACACCCGCGCTTCATCCCGGACGGGCTACAGGGGTTGGCCGAGGATTTCAAGGCAGCCCCAGGAGGTGGGGCAGGAGGAAGAGCGGTGGCGAGCAAGAGCTAGGAAAACGGCAGGAGGGGTTCGGTGTCGGTTGGTATCGGAGGGGTTGAGGTAGGGTGCGCTGACAGCTCGACGCTCTCGTCCGTTTCCAACGGGAGGATACGCTTCTCTGCACGCATTCACGGTAGTCACGCACACGCGAAAACTCACTGCGCGTAACGCACTCTCACTCGTTTACGCTTCGCTAGCTGTTTCTATGTGTTGGTACATACAGACTCTATCTCTCTCTCTTTCCCTGTCTCTCCTCTGATTCTCTCTATACATACAGTAGTCCCACCTCGTCCCTCTTGCGCTTTCCTTTACACTATCGACTGGCTCTCCCTCTCTTTTGACTCTCACTCGCTCACTCCGCTCTCTCTCTCTCTCTCTCTCTCTCTCTCTCTCTCTCTCTCTCTCTCTCTCTCTCTCTCTCTCTCTCTCTCTC